>QFDD01004964.1:0-14174 GCA_006871305.1 Vachellia collinsii | reverse complement strand
TATATATATATATATATCTTCCCTGAAATAATTCCATCTGACTGATGATGTATCAAATATAGACTGGTGGCTCGTATGGATCAAAATGGCTTGGATTTTTCCCCCGTAATTTTGATGATTGGAATTTAGAAAATGCATATTTCAAAAGCACTAACATGATGCATGGAGTTTACATGCGTATCAGGTAACGAGAAATCTGTGCCTAGCAGTCGCAGAAACTGTGAACATATATATGCATGGCACAGAAATCACCTGCAATCATTTTGGCTTGAGTTTTTGTAAGCTTTGCGGCAAAACCTGAGAACCCATGTTTGTAGCTATACACCATAGAGTCTGAGGATTCTTCTCTGTTCGATCAGTGGAAAAGGTGGAAAGTATTATTGGTCCAGCTGTTAGTGAGCTCAAATCAATGATGTGGACATGGAGCTAATATATTCTGATAACGTTTGTACCTTCCAATGACTGATTTAAGAGTTTCATGATGGAGTTCAGTGAGGCGCTCTGGATCATCGTACTGCTTCTTTCCCATGTGAACAACGTAAACCTGTTTGGTTTCATATGGTCAGTGTCAAGAAAACTAAGCAGTCGGAAAAAGTAAGGGAAAAAATGCGTTGATAAGAGTGAAAAGTTAACGTTGTTGCTTCTGGAAACAGCAGCTGAGGGCAAGATGTTTGTGTCTTGTAGAACGAGAATAAAGAATAGTAAAATAAACAAGAACGTCCCATTATTGACCCTGGGTAGAAGAAACACGCCCATTCTGTTGTATTGCTATGTTTCTTCTCGTGGTAGCAAGAACACCAGCGAGGAAGCTTAAATACGACAGCACCCCAATACTAATCAGATAGTCAAAATGTGCCACTACCCGAATGGAGACAACATATATTACTTTTTTGACAAATGCTTTATTGACAATTAGCAAAAGTTGCTTTGATTAGCACATAATTCGATCCTACGCCAGAATGATGTTTAGTGACTTCATCAAGCTGCTCTCGACTCAGACATAACGGGCAACTGTATACTTCTCAACGTTGAGACATAACATTCTTAAAGTTTACATGTTCCTCAGACGGCCCTTTACTTGGTTGCCACTCATTGTGGATGATATAAGATAGGATATTCACCATTCCTTCACATGTTCTACGATGTCTACATTCAGTGAGTCCTGAGGCTATAGTGGACAACAGGCTTTTTGGTGACTTGTGTGAGTGCTGCCAGCTTAGAATCAACTATGAAACTATAAAAAGACACGTTATATATATGTTGTATGAACTAAAATAATATGGAACCTAGCAACTAGCTTTTCTAGTCCTTTCAGGTCAAGTGACCAGGACCTCTTTTATGGACGGCATGAATGAGAACTATTTTCAGTTGAATTAAAAGATGAATTATTTAATATGTGAAGAAAAGAAGGGAAAAAAATTATGATGCTGGGAAAAAATTCAAAAGGGGCCTGAGGCATCATCTTTAGCAACTTTTAGTAGTGGCTAACACGCTTGTAACATGCAGAAAATAGTTGTTGAGGACCTTGAGCCAACAAATCAAAGGTAGTGCGCCAGCGGCCACCAATCAAATTTTTTGAATGGCCTCTCATGTGAAGAGTAATAAGATGATACAAAACTCACAACAGTTGTCATCCCTGTAAGTTTCGAGACATAGTGAATTGGCAGGGCATGTTCGTGGTTCAGTGAGTGAGGAGAGCCTACTGTACCACTATGTCGCGTTGTGTATTATCAGTTTTCAGACAGCTTTCGCGATGTGATCGGCATCTTTGGGCGCAGAGGCTCTTTTCTTTTTTCCCAGTGATGCTCCTTTGCATAGACTCGGGAACATTACAAACCTAACCCACTTCTTTCCGATGATAAAATGGTCCCATGACGATCACTTTTGAACGTACTTTTAATTGTTTCTTTTTTTTTTAAAGGGGGCTGATAAAGTTTCATCATTTGTCTGAAACCAATATCTTGATTATTATCTTCATACTGCTTCTAGGAGATCCGTGGTTGGTCCCTGAATCCACAGCACAGGGTAGCAAATATCTAAAGCAGTTGATTCTGTAAAAAAGAGATCTTTAGCACCAACAGTCTCCTTAAAAAAGTAGGGAAAATGCCACTAGGCGCCGTTCGTGTGATGAAATAAATCAAGTGGGGACAGCAAAAACTGACCAAAAAGGAAAAAGACGTTAACTCAAAGACCTTCTTCACATGCATTGATGAGTTTCTCAGAGGCCTTCTTTCCTTTCCTTGTGAATCTTTCAGATGAAATAGTTAAAAGCTTGTTGAGAGACATTCTTGCTCCTCTCTTGTTCTTTTCTTCAAACCTTTGTTTAATTCTGTCGTCCAGTTTGTAACCAAGGAATGCAGGGAAAGCTAGTAACTCGTCAATGTCACGATCCATCTCCTCTATTAGGTACTTCATCTTCTTCTCTAGAGATGTATGATTGTACTGCAGTATCTGAGGATGCTTCTTGCTCATAACAACTATGTCTTCGCATGAAAGCCCATAACGCAAGAATAGATCAATCACCTTCTGCAAATTCTCACAGCTTGTCCTAGTGGTAGATCCAATGGCCGTTGCCAAATCCTTTGTCCTATATTCATACCCAATCTTGACCAGAAACACAAGTTTATATGCAATGTTCTCGTGAAACGAATGGCCCAGAAATAAAGGAGCTTTTATCAAGAACCTGAAGATTTCATCTGAGTTTAACCCACAATCCTTGAGAAACTCTATTCTAGGACGCAGCTTCCTCTCCCTGCTAGCACTAACAATACTAGGAAAAACCATTATTATACGAAATATTTCTTGATCATTCAAGCCTACGAAAGACCTCAGGAACTCTACATGGCCTTGTACATGCTCCACACGGTAACTCAAAATTGCCGGGAGCTTAAGCAGTACCTTCCCGGTGCTATCCTCATCTCCTCCACTAAGCTGAATCAAAAATTTGGTTCTCGGAATCAGTTGATTATCCAAATCATAATTGAAAATTGCAGGACGCCTCACAATTAGATTAATGCCACCAAAGGGGTCCAAGAAATCTATTGTTCTGTTGATTTCATCAACGGACCTATAACACACTGCTTTTGTCAAATTCACATTATTGAGCACATGAACAATCTTTTCACCGGGAACCCCTCTGTTGAGAAGCAGTTTGACCTTTTGATCAAAACCCACAAGAAATCTTGGTTCTGTGCCGGATAATAGGCGCTTCATCTGTGATTGATTTATCAGACCTTTCAATTCATCTCGCACAAAACATATCAAATCGTCAATTTCCGTGGCTGTTAACACATTTGGACGCTTTGCGACTAAGTTCAGCAGAGCGAGAAGATCTAACCCAACAAAAGACTGCAAAGAACGAACCCGAGAACGTAATGTATCCAGAGACATCGTTGCAAGCTCAGGGTGATTGGCCAACAGCACTTGGGTTTCCTCATAGCCCAACCCGATCTCTTGAAACAAAGAGAAGAGCGCCCCTGAAACATACAGTGCGTGGATATAGTGGATTTATGCATTTCGGAGGACAAGTGTTTGAAAAATTGACTGTGAGAATAACTCACCCGTCTCAGCTATAGGATTGGCGAGAGAGTTGGTGCGGCTGCATTTGGAGAAGGTGGACATGGTGGGTTCAAAAATTTCCTTGAATAGTAGTAATTTAAGCGTGCCTCTCGATGGTTCACCGGACCTCGCTGCGGAGTAAAACCGTCGACGATAAAAGGATGAAACAGGATGAAGGGAGATTTGAAGGGCAGGTGAAAGCGTTACTGGGCATACATGAGACGCCATGGAAGAAGCAGAAGAAGAGAAAGACATCAACTTTGTGTGAAATGAGTGAGCTGAGCAGCCATAATTGCGAAGTGAACGTGCATTAAAGAAGCGACTGCTTCTACTAGCTTTCTGCTTCGGGGATGCCGCGCCCGCGCGTTTCGCCACATAGCAAGGTCTCGTTCGAAAGGATAATAGAAATTATTAAGATGAGCTCTCCATCGATTTATTATATCTTTACCGTTATAAACTAACAACTTTTTAATAAATTATCATTATTTAAAAATATAATTTTTTTATTTAAAAAAAATTATTTTAATAAATTTAAAATTTAAAATAAAATTAATATCTTAATTATCATATTTTCAAAGAATAATTTTTTTTATTAAAAATTTACTTATTTAAAAAATCAGATTTAACTATCCTTGCGGTCCCCCATACCACCGGGTCACAATTTTTGAAGAATAATTTAGAAGTGGTTTTTTTTAAATATTTTGGCCCATTTTGATTTACTTAACAAATACCAACAACAAAAAAACTAGGCTATAGGAATGTGCAGTGCTTTACACTTATTACATGTGTGTGTGTGTGTATGGCCTTGTAATGTTATTCGTGAATAATGTACGCACAAATTAAATCACTGCTATTTATAAATGATAAATAACTTTATTTATTTTGTTGGCCAAAAAAAATAAATTTTATTTATTCATCAAATTTTATGCAATATGCAAATATGTGGGGTTTTTTAGGCAAATACTGTTAACAGTTTTTTTTTTTTTAATCAAATGCTACACTTTTAATAAATTTAGGGGGAGGCTTACGTCCGGATTTTTTAATTAAAAAAAAAGGTACTGAACTCGTTTTTCAAGTGAAGGAGTTCAGTACAAATTTAAACTCATTCACCTGAAGAACGAGATTAACTGTAGCACTTGTCTAAATATTTTTAAAAGTGTAATATTTGGTTTAAAAATACTGTTTACAGTATTTGCCTAAAAAAACCCAAATATGTGCGTTGAGATTCAAATCCAAGAACAATTCATTATCTATGATTCGATATCAAGATTTATATTTTTCTAATACAATTACGAGGTATTTGACAGTGTTAGGTCATGTTGATGTTTTGTTAACCATCATTAATCACGTCATCATCGTCAGTTGTCACTTAAAAGTAAAATAAAACAATATGCTCAATATAGTCTCCACGCCTTAAAAATCTCTTACTCCAATATTTTGTGGTAGTCATACCCTATATAAGATTGATAAGATTGATGATTCATTGAATCCTTGTTCCCTGAACTCTAATTTACCAACTTTGGTGGAATAATCTTCTTTTATTTTTATATAATTGATTTTTTTTATCAAAAAATAAAGATAAAAACAGTGTAAATTTTATGTGACATATATGCGTTAAACCAATATTTCCAGAACCTTGCAAGTCCTAAATGTATGTGGAAAGTGGATGATCAGTCACGCTCATCAGAACTTGGTTTCCTTCTGGCATGGCTTCATCAGTCTCCATCTTCTTGTTATATTCTACGAAATAATTATATGAAAAAAGTTTGGTCTCAACTCATGTAAATAAAGTTTTTTTTAGTGTTTATGCAAAATGGATCTTAGATATTCTACAACTTCCTCTAATTTTTATTCTGAAAAAAAAAAAAGTGCTAGAGGATAAAACTTAAAATTAAATCTGCTGATATATTGCTGAAAAGAAGTTTGCAGTTCAAGAAGAATGAAAGAGCTTTACATATAAATAAACGTTTGGTGACTAAAAAAAGACAATGAAGGACCCAACAATACAATAAGCAGCAGCCAAATGAGAATTCAGAATCACAAGTAAAATCAATGACCTATGAAGACTTCGGATTATTTCTTGCCCTCTGTCGCTTTTATTAAGATTTGAAACTCTTGTTCCTGTGTTGTTCTATGTAGGAGTTGTTTATATCATACTCACAGATTTGTTTTCCTTTCTCGATGTTGCAGGCGACCTTGAAAATTGGTACCTGCAATGCACGATGGTGGTGTATTTCCAAGTCAAAATACAGACAAGAAAGGGGGGGAAATCTCCCTTGAATTCTTATCATAAGGACATGATCTTTAATATAATACCAACTTGTTTAAAGTATTAATTTTTTCCTTAAATGTTCTTTTTGATATTCATTAATCAACTAAACATTATTCTAACTAATTTTAACAGAATTTATCAATGGAAAAATTGTGATGAAGTCCTCAAAATGGAATGTAATCACAAAAAAGCCCTACAACAAAGTGAACAGTATGTAATAATGAGTTCCAGTGTAGAAAATGACATAAAAGTCCACGCTGTTTGTGAGACTTTTTAGTTATTGGATTCTTTTCTTAGGACCTCAATGATTTTCCCTTTATTAATCTATGTAATTGAAGTTCAAATAAGTCCTTGTAATAAAGACCGAAAGGAATACTGGAAACTGTTTATAAAAAAGCATAACAAAGATCAGCAAATTGACGATGCTTGCAAGTGAACTTGCCTCTTTTTGGGAGGAGGCTTTGGAACATCATGGGATGTGTCTACACCAAAATCTTTCATATTCTTCTCAGTATTCTGTCCCTGAACATGTCAGCAGAATTAACAAATATGCAAGACCAATTCATGAATATCTACAATTTAATATGTATGCTAAATTCTGGGATTGCAAGCTTCACAACAGGATAAGAAAGGTGATTCAGCATAAAATACAATTAACTACAACAGCATCAAACTTACTGGTGGAAAAGGAGAACAAATCACTAAGTCCACCTTTTTATATTTTGGTTGAGGCAGCTAGTAATAGCATTTTAGATCTTTTACCGTCATGCTTTCATCCATTTAGAGGAAAAAAATGGTGCCAAAAAAAACTGTGGGGGGTTATTTTTCTTAATATCTCTCTTTTAATATATTATATGTAATCAATGTTTGAATAAAGTATATATAATAAATTTATAACCTAATAAACTCCAACGCCACAAAATGAAGCCAGTTTTTTTATCTTCACACTACAGCTTTGCAACAAATCCTTTGATCCAAAACCTAATTTAAAGGTCTTAATCTGTTAAAGTTTCATTTTTCAAAAGTTATGATTTTATTATTAAAACATCATGTTGTATATAAGTCTTATTTCATTTGCTCCCTCCTCCTCCTGAGATCCATTTAAATCACATAATCTTTCCTTCTTTTTTTTTTTAAGAAAAATTTACACTCCTTTCCTTGGCAATTAATAAACAAATGTGCTATACCAACCTTCCTTACAGCAAAAGACAAGTTACAATTACACTATTTTGACCAAAATTCCATTAGAACTATTATTTACATGATATAACAAATATTAAATATTTATTTGGCCAATATGAAGGTATTCAAATTTCTAAATTTAAAATGAATGAATTTCATAATCTATTATGCTACATTATATGATCAAGGCAAGCTCCTAATAGCAGAAACCTAGCTTGCTTTCAGCTCTACATAGAAACAAGATAAAGATGCACAGAGAAAATTTCCTTGAAAACTTAAAAAATGCAAGCACGATCGGAGAGGCTTCCTACAAATATAGCCATTAGAAAAAATGAGGGACAACAGATTTTTGAAACAGGAATGATATTAGTATAACTGAAAAATGATCCACTTCTCTCTTAACTAATCGCATTGCACAAAGTTCAAAGCATCCAATTATCTAGTTAACCTAAGAAAATGGTGCTAGACTATTAGCATTAAAGTCTATGTATAAAATAAAACCGGGATGCATCATGGAGCAAACCAGCAACATCACATTCAAATGAATTGCCAATGTAAATGAAAAGGTAATGTACTGAACCCATAGATTCTTTCTCTTGTTTCTTACGTGTGTGTGTGTGTGATATTTCTTTACCTAATTAGCACAGAGACTCAAATGAATGTATAGTAACTAAACGTCCGTCCAATGGAATGCTGTTTTAAGAGGGCAATGATTTTTAGTAACATATCTAATTGATCTCTTGGCCTCCTAATTAGAGCTAATAGAGTCAACACAAGAGAGCCCACCAAACACAGAAAAGTTATCCATACCAGGATCTTGTCAAACCAGGCTTTCTTTTCAAGGTTGATTTGACCTATAATGAGGGATTTAATCATAAACAACAAAAGTTTTTGGGACAAAAGAGTGAGTAGCACAGAGAGATTCATCAAGTTTTTTTGAAATATAGCCTAATCATAATTTCAGTGCCGAAACTTTAAAATATAAACATTTTACCCTCTCCAAATAGCAAATTAACCAAAAATGGCATTTTAGAAATAAAGAATTTAAGGGGGGAATGAAGTCCAAAAATTATGTAAGGGAGGAATGTAAGATAATTGTAATGTATCACTTGACAATCATGTTACAGTTTTAAATATTAGGTTTAACTGATTGATATGCAAGTTTTTCAAATATTGTAAAAGATTATAAGGCAAAATCTTACATTTAGAGTTTATATATAAAAATTAAACTATAGTTAAAGAAATTTATATTTAGTTTATCCAATATATCATCATAGCTCCTCCTCCTCCACTTTTCTCTCCTTCCTTTCACCACTTTACTCCTTGTTTTCCTTTTACGTCTGGCTATCAAACTGTGTTCTTAAATGATAATTCAGTGCATGCAGTTGAAGATTACGCCACCACAGACATATTGGCAGAGGTTCAGCCTCATCTGTTAAGAAAAAGGAGTTAGGAGGCCAAAAGCAGCTCAGCAACCCCACTAGATAGGATTTAGTTCATAAATTTCCGGATGATTTCCTCAACATTTTTTGTTGTTCAAAGTAATTAATAGCAGAAAGATGAGGTGTGAGGCTATACTATATATAGCAGTAACTACCCTAAGAGGAATACTTGGACTGTCATGGGAATATGGCTAGCAGCATCTCGTAAGCAGTTTATTCAACATTAAACACTCTGAAAGTTTATACCATCAAGTCTGGTAAGCTTCTTTAGTTGTAAAAACTCTTTACCATTGTGTTTCCCTGTATTCAATGACCAATGTTAGCACCAGAAGCTTCTAAATCTCACAAAAAAAAAAAAAAAAAAATCTGATTACTAGCTTGGTATATCAGACTTCAATAGTGACACTAAGATAATCCTTGCCCACGCAGAGTGCAATAATGTAACAAAGCTTATGCTAATTTATGTATATCTGCTCTTTTTTGGAATACATTACTTACAAAGGAATGTAAGAAACGATAGAACTCATCATTATCTTCCAAATTAGCCATTAATTATTCAGAAAGTGGAGAGGAAAAGGAGCCAGTACAAGAATCCTCCAAGGAATTACTATCTTGATACCATAATGCAAGAAATCTATCAGTGAGCCTTATAGGAACCTATGATGAACCCGATCAACTTGCTAAATAATGCCTAATAGAGAAAGACGACGAATCTGAATCCATAGCAGCAACAATCCCCTCAAAGAAACTGCAGGCTGAACAATTTTCACGGGTAACACAGTACATAGCCAATGTTTCGAAACTAAAGATCATATGTCATTCAGAAAAGAGAAGTTAAGGTTTGAGACCAACGTAATAAAATAATATAGACATAAGATATTGAGGCCCCGCTCAAAAAGGATGATGACTTTTGTGAGTGATGTGATACAACGTATTGGTCCTAAAGTTATTAAATGATAGCTGTCGACCTTATTTATTGATTAAGTTTTATCCAGTCGTTTTATGTTTAAATCATCATCAATGCAAGCTAGTATCCATTCAAACTCACAACAGCACAATTCCAACATGGCAAAAGCAAGCTATCCGCCGAAACCAACATAAAATATAAAGGCCTGATCATTTTCCAAACATGCAATAGCGCAATTCAAAGACATTACACAACAGCCACAATAAATATAGAAATGCTGAAGGAAAAACAAACTTTAAGCGCTGCTCATAATAATACAGTTCATGTAAAAAAACCAAATTAGCACGGGCAATTTACGTTGTACAGAGTGAGTTTATTAGCTGTGAAGAAATTGTCAAGTTTAGACCACCATATCAGCATATGATAAAGACTCAAGCAAATATAGAAACACCTTATTCGTTCTTACCTGGGTAGATCGCGTTCGAAACTCTTCCTTATCTGTGTCCAAGGGGGATCGAAATTGAGAATCTAAAAGCCTGAGTTCCTTGTCGAACCCAAAACTCCCTTTCCTCCTTTTCTTCCCAAAAACTTTTGACTTTCCTTTCCTCTCTCTGACTTTCCACACATTGTTCTTTCTAAACACGAGCTTGTCAACCTTCCATTCCGGGCAACTCGTATCAATCACTGTAACCTCACTCTTCGAAAACCCCTTCAACTCGTTCCCACCACTCTCTTTTTCCCTGCCTTCCTCCTCCTCCTCCTCCTCCTCTACATCCCAACCAGCCAAGTTCTCTTCATTCCTTTCCAGCTCAAGGTTAATGGAAGAAGAATTCGTACAGGGGACATTTTTCTCGTCCTTTCGCGCACAGCCGATTATTCTACTGTTACTCACAGAAGAAGCGACGAAAGATTTGGGGTTTGTCTGCTTCCTGGGGCACTTCTTGCCGGAAAGTTTGGAGCTTTGGCTGAGGCTACTCCCCATGTTGAAGAGCTCTGCGAGGACGCTCCCCATTGATGGTGGGTCAGCATCGGATGTAGAAGACTCGGGGCCCCGAGCCCGATTGTGGTCCCGCTTCGGAGGAAAGAAAGTGGGGTCGGAATTGGAATCGCAGTGGTTGGAGAGGAAAGAATCCAGATCGAGGCCGTCGCCGGTAGGGATGCCCTTGATGGAACGCAGCCGGTCGAGCCAGTTCGAACCGGACTTGGCGGCCGGAGCCGAGCAGAGCATGGTGGGGACCGGTTTTTTCTCTAGACCTGTGGGGTGGGCGGGTTGAAAGGAGCCCAAGAATGGAGAAATCGGAAGTTTGAAATATTCGGAGGGAAAACAGAGATAGTAGATAGAGAGAGGGTAGAGATGGGGGGATTCCGAGGGCTTGGGACTTGGGAATTTGAAGTGAGAGAGTGTGAGGGGAGAGTGAAGTGCGGACAGAGGTAGAGGGGGAGAGAGAAAGAGGAGAGAGAGTGAGGACTAAAGAAATTCAGAAAGGAAGCGGAGCGTGAAGCACATCGTCAGTGGATGCCATGTGTGCAAACGACAAGGTTGGTGTCTGTCTGCTCTGTGCTGCCGTGTATCCTCAAAATTGACGCAGGAGTACCCTTTGGGCCGTTAAACTGTGAATGTAAAGAGAAATTTACCCTGTGGACCCACCATGTGTAACATATCAATCATTATTACTATTATTTTATTTCGATTATGATATCAAATAGTATACGATACGTACTCGGAGAACTGAGCAAGTCACCCATGGAGAGACTGTACGATAGTATGGAGGATCGCCCTTCATGACTAATGAAATAAGTATCGCAGCAAAATTTTATCGTAATTTACATGAATTTATTTTTTTAATATCATCTCAAACAATTGTTTTTTCTTAAACTTAGCCTGTAACATTTTTAAAGACCTATTTACAATATACATCTTAAAAAAATGCCTCATCTTTCATATCTTTAAGCTGTAAAACGGCTTGAAGCCATTGGCAAAAAAAACGGCTTGAAGCCTACTAAAGCCTGTATTCTATCTATGCTTTAAGGTTTATATTTTTACAAATGGAATGGTTTAAATAGGATTGGGCTACTTTGAGCTTGTTTAGATTAATTTTTGAAAGATAATTGTACACAATCTAAAATAAATATGTGAAAGGAGTATTATTTTAACTTATGTGAAAGTGATTTCAAAGTCCAAACAAACAAATCTAAAGACTACATGTAAGAAATAATCTAGCTCTGCAGACTCGTTGATTAGGCCTTTTAAAAAAATAGCTTATTTAAATAAAGAGGAGGTAAGAAGATTAACCTTTTTGTTGAATAGACCCAACCTTACCGAGCTTTAACCAAGCCAAGCCAGGCAGGCCGTATGCCTCTATTAAAGTTTTGATCTATTTTCACTTCTACCCCTAATTGATAAGGATAATGATGATCATATTGGGCTTTTTTGCATGATATTTGAGAAGCATGTCCACTTGAATTAAGGAAAAACTTTTCTCATATACTTACTTTGTAAATTGTAAATTACATTAGAAAAGTAACTTATCATTTGACGCAATATTTATGGTAAGTACTTAGAAGTTACTTAGTTCAATTTACTGACTGATTTTCCTAAATTATTTCGTGTACTCATTAATACAAAGCTATTTGAATATTTGAAATATAAAATTTTAATTTATTATGTATTTATGTATGTAGTGTTTATTTTGTTTTTTTTAGTATGTTTGAATTAATTGAGTACATCTTATTATTAAGGATTAAAGAAAGTAAAACGTGATTGAAATTTATTGGCATTTTATTTAATTTGCTCCCTCCGCCTCGCAAACTTCTTACAGTTTACTAAAATATATGACAAATACTCCCTCGTAATATTAAATATTCAAAACTGAAGAGAATATCTAAAATAATTGTCATAAATATGATAACCCAAGAGTAAATAAAAAGAAAGGCACGGTTGTAATTTTAACAACGTCACAGCGTACATCCCACAAAGTCAGCCTCAAATTATTATTATTTTATCATTAGTGAACTAATCTTTGCATGTTCACGTAATTTTTATATTCAAAGTAAAACAAAAAAAGAGGCAATTACGTACAAAGTCCCAAAGAACCGGAAAATCACTATCAGATCACTAAAAAAAATGGAAATTGTAAAATTGAGTTAGAATTTCACATGACTTGAGTTAAATTAGTCGTAAATGTGAAAATATACTTTAGTTCTACTCCCCTTCACACATTCCTCTTATATTTCAATTCAAATAATCAAGGGTAATGAGGTCTTTTTTCATTTGCAATTAATTTAATAACCCAGGTTCCATTGAATCCCAACCCAATTTCATAATTTATAGAGATTTGATGATGATTTTTTCAGTTCCTTAAAACCCATACGACAATTGTTTAAGAAAAAGCCCATTTTCCTACTCTAGCCGCCAAAAAAAGAGGTGGAAACCGCAAAGCGTGTTGATTAGTGGACAATTATTGTATGGATGGTGATGGCTCAGCCGTGGGTGCGATCACTAGTGGTTCATTTCATGTGGACTTTCATGTGTTGCTGGTATTTGCATTTTTGCTTAACCAGCAATCATTCAATCATCACGTTGCTGACTTTCCAGGTTACACTCCTTCCATTTTGCTGTTACAACCACCGCAATATATACTGGAAGCTAGGTATTTGATTTAGATTTTATACATTCTAAAATACTTTCTAGCATTAAATTATAAATCAATTTATAATGTAAGCAAATTAGTTGGGGCAAAGAGGATAATTACATCATTTTGTTTAGCCTCCTTTATTTTTCAAAACAGTTGACTAAGATTCGTATGAAGTTAACAACAGTAGGAAGTATGGTATTAGTACAATAGTTGGTATGGTATTGAAGAATGGAGGGAGCACAAACAATAAATATAATAGACTGAAATATGGATGCACTTACAGAGCATGTGTATGTATTAAGCTGTGTAGACTGACATGCATTAAGCTAGGTATTTTTTTTTTTTGCCAAATATATAAATTTCATTTAAATAAAGATAACTTACAGGGCATAATAGAAAGAGCCAGACAAATAAAGCCTAACCCAAAACAAAAACCCAACCTGAACAAATACCACAATCCAAAATCTTAACCCTAAAACGAACAAAGAGAGCTTCACTGCTATTGTTACCATCGCCGAAGAAATCAAATAATTTTCACAAACAATGTTGAAAATAAAGGATAAGGATTCCGAGAACCACTTTAAAGGTCTCATTTCTCTAAAATTACCATCTATTATAATAAGAGTAGAGACACAATATCCACACAAGTGTGGAAAGGAACATCAACAAGGGCAACCTCAACAAAAAAGCCTCTAGAATTATCAACCAACACCATCTCATCCCAGAAGCACCAGATCTAAGAGTCCCAACCAGCAAGTAAACCAATCCAAACCAAATTGAAGGAGAAGAAACAAGAAGCCATACCAAATTGGAGGCAATAAACCACCTCTTCAATGCCGATGAGTAGTGCTCCCGCTTGGATTCAACTAGGAGAGGCATAGAGAACCCCAAAAATTTGTAAGGTCATCAAATTCCCTTCCTCCACATGGTTGCCGAGATCCTCTTATCCACTGCTTGGGCCACCCTTCCCTTAGCCTATGCCTCACAATTCATGGATGCCACAACCAAAAGCAAATAGAAAGATAAACCAAAACTCCTAACAAAACACCCCAACTGAACACCCTCCCCCTCAGCATACAATGGGGGAGAGACATTGGAACTCCACTCATGGTAAGCTAAACCCTCACGGAGAGAGATAAAAGGTCTCCACCATAGGGAGGAAGAAACCCTAGGAGAGA
>QFDD01004963.1:0-12969 GCA_006871305.1 Vachellia collinsii | reverse complement strand
CTTACAATTTTCTGTGTTGGCAAGATATCCCTACCAAAAACTGGAACTGATCCATCATTGCAAGATCCAGTTCATCAAGACATTCTTTAATTCCTGTAGTTTCTCCTCCGTTCTTTTCACTTCTAGTTTTCTGGCTTCTTCAAATTCATGTAGTTCTTATTGGGCTGTTTTAAGTATAGAATTCCCAGTGAAGGACTAAGATACCCTTTTTAATTATATGTATCAGGTAAGCAACTGCAGCTTATTTATGTTTCATTTCTCTCTCTCTCTCTCTAGGATATTATAATTTTTTATGACCACTAAAATGTCATAATTGAATTGTAATTTTTTGGCCACATTAACATGCAACACGCTAGTTTTTGAATTATTGGTTGGTTCGTGTTTTGATGCATGGGAAACAATTAATTAAAAATAATGGGAAAACATAGATTTTAACTCAAAACACGAACCAATCAATAACCAGACCCTCATTAGTCGTGATTGGCAAGTGACTATGTACCATGCTTCAAGAAGCGATATTTCTACTGCTGACCAATTGGCTAGATTATCTCCAAGGATTGAAGGGAACTTGTGCCTTTACAATCAAACCCCACCATCTTCTCTTCTAGAAGGTCATGCAATAAAATAATATTGTTACTTGATAATATTACATTCATTTTTTGATATAAGATTTAGCTCTAGTTTCTAGTAAGCCGGATGAAGTAGTAATTAAATATATATTAAAAAAAATTTCATCATCGCACTTTTTTTTTTAAGTGAAAAGGTGAAATGGTCATTACTTAAAATAGGTACAAATGTACGTGAGTCAAAGATATCTAGAAGCGATGAATTAAGGTTAGCACAGTTGTTAAGCCATAGAGTTTAACTCCCCGTACACCAAAAGGAAAAAAGAAATTTACAATAATGACATCAAAAATTATCCAAGGGCACAAATCCTTTCGAACATGATCCCTCAGGGTTGGTGGCTTGGATAAAATGACTTATGACAAAAATATATTTTTAAAATTAACTTTTAATTAAAATATATTTTAAAAACATTTTTTTAAATAAACGTTGTCAAAATGAATTCTAGTGAAAAGTAACTTAAAAAAAATTAATCTCATTAAATAATATATATATTATTTTATATAGTATGATAAAATTAGTTAGAATGTCAGATATTGCGACTTAAGATATATAGGTTGCATTTGTAGTGTCTCAAATCGTGATTTAAAATTTTAATAGTTAAATCGGAATTTGGAGTGTTCCAAATTGCGATTTAGTGTGCTCAGGTATTATCTTAAAATGTTAAGGTGATGACTCGTAAAATGTCCAACGATCCGAAAAAACTTTTTTGTTCTTCTAATCCAAATACATTTTAATCCCACAATACATTTTAATCCCACAATACATTTTGGTTTTCCTCTCTCTCAAACATCCAACTCCTTCTGAAAAATACATTTTGGACGGGGAATGCAATTTATAAGTTCCAAAATAATTCTCAAACACACTCCATTTTCGTCCTTCCGTTTCTATTACCTTTCGTACTAGGTCAATATCACACTGTCAAGTGTTCATATTTGGAGGCCGTTTGTATTTCCTGGCTGGTTCCTCCCGTCGTTGCTGAATATTCCGGAGCTCTGGCGCCACTGTAGAGTATGAGGTCGGCAGAAGATTGAAGCTTTGAATGGCGAGGCAAAAGGTAATTTTCCCTCTTCCGAAGTTAGATCGGCTGTAATCGTTTGAGTTTGTTCTTAGCTGGACTTCCCATGGCTTGCTGCTGCTGTTCTATTTTATTCTGACGGCTTCATGTGAAAAGCTCATATCAAGTTTTAGGGTAGAATCCGGATTTCCAAGCTGAAAGAATGTCTGGTGATTTACCTCCAGAAATTCTGGTGGAAATTCTTCACAGACTACCCCTCAAGTCTATTGTGAAATTCACCTCTGTTTGCAAAGCTTGGAATTCCCTAATCACCAATCGCACCTTCATATTTGATCATCTCAACCAAACAATTCAAGCCGACAATGGAAACGGTTCCCTCTTTCTTCATCTATATCGTCGAACTAGGGAATGGCCGAATGACCACTTCGATTATGAGGAATTTTACTCACTGTGCCCAAATAACCAGCAAATCGATCGCTTCTCTGTTGAGAGATTCCCACTAACTCAGCTATTTCAATTGTATGATTATTCAACGGTGGTTGGCACTTGCAATGGGCTCGTATGTATTGCCGACTACTCAATGCTTGATTTAGCCACTCTCCTTGTTTGGAACCCTTCGATTCGAAAATACATGGTGCTTCCCAAACCAATTATGACCTACAAGACCGGCAATCGCGAACATGAGAAGTACAGACTCTTTTTTGGGTTTGGTTTTGATTCTAGAAATAAGGATTACAAGTTGATCAGACTTGTGACTCTCTGCAATGAACAAAATGTACCTCAAGTTGAGGTTTACTCTTTTGCTTCACGTTCCTGGAGGAGCGTCGCTGCAAGAGCTCCTCCGTTTCTTCTCTCTAAGTATTTACGGAATACGCCCCAAGTGTTTGTGAACGGTGCTGTACATTGGGTTGTTAGCCATAGATGTGATGATCAGATTCACAATTTTATCCTATCATTTGATGTGGCTGAAGAAACGTTTGGAGAATTAACTTTACCACAACCTTTGAGAGAATCTACTTCTGTGTTATCTATTTTGGAAGGAGGGGATTCACTTTCTGTGCTTCACACTTACTCTGAAGAGAACCAATATTTCTTTAGTGTTTGGGTAATGAAAGAGTATGGTGTTGTGGAGTCATGGAATGAGGTGTTCTGTTGTGATTTAAATAGTTTTGGGGGCATATCAACTGTATTGGCTCGTGGTAGCAATGGAAAAGTGCTGCTACGACTTTATAGTGGAGCTATAGTTTTACTTGATCCAATGACAGAGTCGGTGAAGCTTTTGGGAGATCGAAAATACTTTCATGTTTTCGTTGGATCTTATGTTGAGAGTTTGGTTTTCATAAATGAAGAACTGGAAGTTCTGTCTTACTAATACATCGAGCAAAAAGGTAAGTAAGGTGGCCATATGGTTAGATTAATTTACTGGCCGTGGAAGTCTAGTGTCAGATTCAGTTCTGCTAGTCAGAGAACTTTCCTGTAAACTGCCCCATATGTCTACCTCAAAAGGCAGATTTTATTGTGGTTTGTTGTGGGGTTTCTTAATTAAACCTTTTGCTTGTATGAGCTGGTTTTATTCATCGTAACGTGAAATGTGATTAAACCAGAACTTAATGTTCAATATTCTGCTGTGAGAGTTAATTCACATGATCACACATACTGCCTGCTTTCCAACATGCAATGGGGAGATGAGATCTTATGCTTCCAACCGAAGTTAAAATTAGTGTTAAACCTATTTTCCGTTCATATGGTTTACTTTAATTTGGATTTAGGTTTAAATTCCTAAAGTTTAAAAGTTGTGATCCCTCAAATACACTTTATCTAAAACGGTTAATCCTTAAAGTTTTAAAAGATTAATATATCATTGATCAATTTTATTTTTAATCCCTATATTTTGAACGGATTTTTGTTTTGATTTATGAACTTAATGTTATTATTTAACAATGTTAAACATCCAAATTATTATGAAACTATAGGCATTGAAATCATATGCTTAAAAATGTAGGGACCAAAGCCAAAAAAAAAGATAAAAAATACAAATTAAAAAAAAGAAAGAAAGAAACTTAAGACTACATGAACAAATGATATAAGAATTGTTTCTATGTTATTTTATCTAGTTATTAAACCATTTTATCATAGTTAACGGAGTAAGCGACACATAAACAAAATTAATAATAAACATTTGATTTAGATCCTTTTAAAACTATAAGAACTGATATTTTTAGACAAAATAAATTTAAAAGATTAAAACAACCTTTTTTTAAATTTCAGGGATTGAAATTTAAATTAAGGTAAACTGTAAAAACTTAAAATATGTTTAACCATTAAAATTATGTGTTTTTTGCCACTTGTTAAAGATATATTTGATAAAGTAGTCAATAATAACCTTGAAGTTGCCAAATGGACAAACCTTAGGCTGCATCCTTGCCGCCATAGAATGTGTAATCGATTCCGTGGCTCTCTGGAAGCACCAGCTTGCCAAAAAAAAATTTAAAAGAACATTTACATCAAGTGAAGTCTCCTACGTAAATCATATCATGTCATTGTATTCTATTATAAAATAAATCTGTACATATTGGAAATAATATATACACAGAAATACATTATTTCTTAAAAGTAACGTATACAAAGAAACAAAAAGAGTATACTATTACGCCGGCGCCCAAAAAAATAATCACATGATCACATTATAGAATAATCCCTCTCTACTGGTTGTTATGATCGAGGAGGCAACAGAGTCTCTGTTAAAAAAAAGAAGGAAAAATTAGATTGAAGGAACTAGAATAAATAACATTTATTATAAATGATCATAAAAGTTGTAATTATTTAGAATGATCAAAAATATAAAATATAAAATACTAAATTACTCCTAACAATAATTTCTACTTTTCCTCATACATTCTTTCACACACTATATTTTTAAAAATCATGTGAAATTTTAAATTTTTCCAAATTAAACATAATTTTTCTTAATTTTTATTGGAAAACATTACACTTTATTCAGTTTTTTTTCAAAATTATATATTTTTTAAAATTAAACACAACCTTTAATTAAAAATAATTATATAATTTTAATAAAAAATAATATCTATTATAATTTATTATATATGTTCAATAAGTGTTATATAAGTCTAGAGAGTAAAACTAAAATTTTTACGGTTTACAATAATTTAATGAAGGTTTATATGATTTATTTTTAATTTAAAAAAAATTGTGAGTTAAAAAGACGTACGTAGTGTTAATAAAATTAAAAAATGTAGATAATCTATTTTTATGAAAAAATTTAACTGATATTAGCATTAATAAGATGAGTGAAGGCAACTTGACGCTATGTTGCTTAATTAAATTATTTATTGACTATAAGAATATAAAACTTGATGAAAAATAAAAAATGACATGATCATGTTACATGTGAATTATGGGGCAATTTAATAATTTTAAATTTATATTTTGAAGTTTGATCTTTCTAAACAATTACCATTATAATGGTCCTTTATAATAAATATTATTTTTTCTTGATCTTTTATTTTAATTTTTCAAAAAAAAGTTCAAAATACAATCACATTTAATTTGGTCAAAGAAATACAGTGATCGCAAATTAGTGAAATTACATTGACGTTAAAAACCATGAACAAGTCATAAAAAATACCGAAAACTATGGAATTATATTGAGGTCTATCCTCTATATATAAATACACACAAAAATGGACACTCGTTAATATGTGTGTGTAGAGGGAAGCCAATCAAGCTGAAGCAATGTCTGGTAATTTGCCCCCAGAAATAATGGTGGAAATTCTTCAGAGACTACCCCCACAGTCTCTTGTAAAATTCACCATTGTTTGCAAAACCTGGAATTCTCTCATCACAGATCCTTCCTTCATTTCTGATCACCTAAACCGTACCGTTCAACCCAACGGTAACAGTTTCCTTCTCCTCCAACGTCATTGTCCAACTAGCGTACAGCTCAACTTGCCCACTGATGATTATCACGAATTTTACTCGCTCCACTCATATAATTCACAAACTCACAGCTTTTCTTCTGAGATATTCTCATTCACACCTCTACTTCGGCTCTATGGTTATTCAACGGTGGTAGGCACTTGCAACGGGCTTGTATGCTTTGTTCAACATGCAATAATCTATTTCACCACTCTCATTATTTGGAACCCTTCTCTTCGAAAATACGTCAATCTTCGTAAACCAATCATGTCCCACAGCAACCGCACTAACCAACTTGCTCAATGTCGGCTACTCTATGGCTTTGGTTTTGATTCTAGGAACATAGATTACAAGGTGGTTAGACTCGTGACTCTCAACAATGAACAAGACAGTCCTCAAGTTGACGTGTACTCTCTTGCTTCTTGTTCTTGGAGAAGCGTAAGTGTTCGTAGAGTTCCTTTGTTTTTCGTTCCTGCTCACCTAAAGAAGAAACCCCAAATGTTTGTGAATGGTGCATCGCATTGGCTTGTCTGTCGTAGGAATGGCGGTCAAGTTCAGAATTTTATTCTATCATTTGATGTGGTTGAAGAGAGGTTTGGAGAATTAATGCTACCGCCAGAATTGAATGAATCTCCTTTTATGGTATCCATTTTGGAAGGAGGGCATTTACTTGCCATGCTTCATACTTACACAAAAAAGAATATAGATTTTTTTAGCATTTGGGTGATGAAAGAATATGGTGATGTGGATTCATGGAGGGAGGTGTTGCGTTGTGATTTAAAACGCTATGGAGGGATAATGACTGTGTTAGCTCTTACTGGTAATGGAAAAGTGGTGCTGAGGCTCTGTAGTGGAGCTATAGTTTTACTTGATCCGATGGAAGACTCGGTACAGCCTTTGGGAGATCAAAGATATTTTCATGCTTTTGCGGGACCTTATGTGGAGAGTCTGTTCTTCATAGACAAAAAAACTGATGATGTTTTATCGTACTAACAGTACAATTGTTGGAAGACATGTCCGTAAAGGCATGGCTGTCATATGGATTGATCTCTGTATAAATATATCCAAATGTACTCAATGCTCAGTGATTTTGTGGTAAGTTTTGTCATGTTGGAGATCAACAATACAATGTTCAATTTTGTGTTTTATTTTCTGTAACATGGTATATATTTTTATTAGCTAATTTAAATGCGCCAAAGCATTTTTATGTGCGAGACCAGAAACTAGTGGTTCTTTTTATGATGAATAGGCAACAGAGAGTCGCCGGAATTAATGCAGAGAAAGTTTGGTCCAGTAATAAATGGCTAAAGGGAAGACCTTTTGACATCGCATACTATGTTCCGGCGAAGCCTATACAGAATCAGTGTCCGTCCCTACTTGGAGATGTGATCCCTACTCCTCTTGAAATTGGATGGGCTTCAAAAACAAAAACAGCAAAACCCAAAAAAAAAAGAAGAAATGCGTGAATGACTAAAACACTCTTATATCTCTCTGTGTCAAAATATATTAGATATAAAATCAGGAGAAAATTAAAGTGAAGGACATGTAAAAAATATTATTTATTGAAAAAAAAAACCATAAAATAAAAGTCATCATTATCTACAAGGCGCAAAAATTAAAATATAAATATGAAATTACTAAATTACCTATAACCAAATCTCCTAATCTACTCTCCTGATCTCATTTTTTCAGAACAAAACAAATTAAAGTTAAAGCTAAAACAGTCATCATATCTTTTTTTACCTTACATTTTTACCTATATCCATATTCATATCCTATAATTCTTAATATGATAATAATAATTAAAATCTATTTATTGAAATAAAATTAAACCCATTTCATATTTTAATAGAAATAGATACAAGAATTTTAATGATAAAAACAAAATATTAATAAATAATATAAAAAATATAACTTATTAATATTTTAAAATTTAAAAAAAATCAATTTTACTATTAATTGTTTACAATTGGTTGTGTTATGATTTATCATAAGTTCATAATTTTAATTATTATATTAATTGTTTATCAATAATATTTTTTTTTGGATTATACAGGTGTATTTATCAAGGGAACTAATTCAGTATTTAGACTTTACAACTATTGCATAAAAATGTAATAAATTATCTGAATTTTTTTAATTTAATAAAATTACACGATTTCTTTAAAAAAAAATCGCATGAATTTCTTCTAAAATAATTATCTGAATTGTACAAAAAAATTTTTATTTAAAACCGTGTAAATTTTTGTTTTGTTTTCTAAACTATACAAACTTTCTTTAACATATATAATAAATTATAAAATATCTCCAATGATTTTAAAATTATATAATTTTAATTTTAATTAAAATATCTATGCAAGTTTTAAAAATTGAGAAAAATTTTGTTCAATTTAGTGAAATTAAAAAATTTTGTTTAATTTAGTGAACTTAAAAAATTCGTATTTATTTTCTAAAATAGAATATGGACACTTTAGTATTTTTAAATTTATATTTTAGAGTTTGGTCTGGTAATTAATACAATTTTTTTATCATTCTCATTAAATATTATTTACTTTAGGACCTTGGGTCTAATTTTCCCTTAAATCAGATTAAATATCACAATCAATAAATCATGTTAACATTAGCATAATTGGGTAATTTAAAATCAATTTATTTGATAAACATATATTATATATTACAATATTAATATATTTGAAATTTAAATATTTTAGTAAAAATATCAGCAGCACGTAATATCCATCTCGAAACCTAATATTTTTGGTAAAAATATACTATCATATTATTATTCTTTCAAATTGAATGTTATTTAATTATTTTTCTTTGTGATGATTCATTTAATGGGTCAATGGTTATACCTCCCATCCTTAATAAAAAAAATTTAGATAATTAATTTATGAATATTATAAAAATAAATAAAGTCAATTATTTGTAACAAATGTGTGTATTATTTTTCTTAAAATATCATTTTTTTTATAATCATTATATTGTAATTACTCTTTATGAAAATTTCCTTACAATGTATAATCAATATCAATACTAGGGAAAGATTATAAATTTGAAAGATAAAATAAATTAAAGTTTTATATTTATCACCAAAATTAACTCTTTATCACGCTCTTATAACTAGAATATGAGGTAGTAACTAGTAATATCTTTTTTAGACATATTTCACATGTCAGAGTGAGGAAGAGATGCAAGGGACGAGGGCAAGAGAGGAATGTGCTTTTTGAAGAGAAAATGAGACAAGTCTCATGCCCTATTTTCTTCTCAACATTTCTTTATATTTATTTATTTTTGGAGCAAAATCTTCTCTACATTCCATCGATCTCGGTCACGATTAACAAGTTTTCTTTTCTCCTCAATTTTCTATCCATTCAAATCATAATCTAATCGAAACTGGGGTTAAATTATTCCATTGCTATCTATGTATACTTATAACATTAAATCTCATGAACAAAGTGTTAGCCATTATACTAAAAGCTTAAATTGATAGCAATGACGTACTTCAATTTCTTTACAAGGGTTCACTAATCTCTTACAATTTTGTGATCTATCTAGTTGAACCTGATCTACACAAATTAGACTCGAGATGCATCATTATGTATGTATGATTGATCAAAACTTGCCAATTCCGGTGTAAAACTAACCTAATATCCCATTGGATTCCATTTATTGTTCCGTTTCTATCTATTTTCGTTTATTTCCTTTTATTTTTCCTTCAGCGATAATTTCAAATCATTGAATGGAATGGTTCCGTTTTTTTTTTTTTTCAATTTATTATTCCCTTTCCATTTATTTGAGTTTGCTACCAATTATTTTCCCATCAGTAATAATTTCAAATCACTGACATTGCATATAATTATGAAATAAAAGAATAATTAAACCAGAAAAATTATTTAGTCGTTTTTTTTTTGCCCAGGGAGAAAAATTATGTAGTCTATTGTTGCTTAATATTCGCATATTTCACAACTGCTCTCCATGGTTTTTAGTACTTAGTAGATATTTGGGGTGAGAATTCTGTGTTGTAAAAACTGTATACAACAAATTTTACACAACATACTGAAACCAATTAAACAATTAAAGCAAATCAAATTAACTGAAATATTTCGATTTGGTTAATTGGCCTTTTTTTTGCCCTTTTTTGAACCTCAATCTATGCAAACAAATTCTCTAGTTCATCGTTCATCACGGTTTGGTAACTAAAACTTTCTCCCTCCAACAAATGCCTCCATCCCCTAAAAACCTCAAACCAAATAAAAAAAAATGAAAATGCCCAATTTTGTATAACATATTGGACCTATTTAGAGAACCGTGGGGAGAATGACTTTTGGTCAGAACGCATTTTAGAAAATAACTTTTATCCATAATACATTTATGTTTGAATAAACGTTTGAAGAAGTGACTTTTGATGAAAAATTATTTAAAAAGGTATAATACATATATTATTTTATATATTATGATAAAATTAAAAAAAAATGATAAAAAAATGGAATAAAGTAAAACATATTTATATTACATATATACTATTGATAAAAGTGTCCAACTAATAATAATATTACATAATTAATTGGATGGTTACAATTTGATCAATAATCATTTTAACATGTGTGAAATGAAATATAAAATGAATACATGTGCATTACCTAATGCGAATGAGGCGATCGTTAAGCGCAGTTTGTCTTTGAATACATGTGCATTACCCCTTCGGCTTTATATATACAAGTGGACAAGAAACCCTCCTGCGCCTTAAAATATCCCTTTCATTTCATATTCATTCATCAACTTCACGCAGCGCAAGTGTGTAAACAAAAATAATATCAATGGAGGATTCTTTCATCTATGTACCCAAAAACAAATTAGTCCTGTTCTAAGTTCTGTGATAACCCCTCAGCAATCAGCAATATGACCATCCAACTCTTGGCTTCCTTCTTTCTCTTCTTCTGTCTTCCTGCCATTTTCTTCTTCTTCTTCTTCTTCTTGTTTGGATCTCCATTCCCAGCAAACATCAACAGTAACAAGAAGAAGAAGAAGAATGAATTCGGTTCTCCATCCATGACGGCCTGCCCAAAATCATACCCGCTAATTGGCTCCTCTTCTGAAGTAAGAGCCCATCACCACCGCCGTATCCCGTGGCTCTTTGATATCGTCCTAATGTCACCGCCAATACCTTCGTCCTCCACCGCGTCTTGGGCGAACTGTCTTCACCGGCAATCCTGCCGTTGTTCTACACATTCTCAAGATCGGTTTCCCCGTTTACCAAAAAGGCCAAGCCTCCCATGAGACCCTCACTAATTTTCTGGGCAATGGAATTTTCAACACCGACGGTGACACCTGGAAATTCCAAGGGGAAGTCACAAGCCATATATTCAACACCAGGTGTCTGCATAAATTCGTCAAACAGGTTGTGGATGCTGAGCTTAACGATCACCTTATTCCCATTCTCACCACGCAGCTTGAGGGCGCAGATCTGCTCGGGAATGTGGACCTGAAGGCAGATGAAGCAAAGCAAGTGTCAGATCTTCTGAGCGATAAAAGCTCCTTCTGCCGCTCTGTTTTGTCCAAAGTGACTTCTTCAAATCAGACTTCCCAAACATACCCAAAAATCACAAACGGGCTTTTAGGCCCTAGAGTGCATTTTGGGCCACCCAAAACCATTCCCAAACAGGCTCCATACCAAACAAACAGAAGAAAAGAAAAGGAGGGAGACTGAGAGTCTGGTTCAGGGTTAAGAGCTTAGGTTTAGCTCCTAAAACTCACCATCTAAACACCACACAAACACATATATGTTTTGATGTTTATTATAATAATATTTATTAAATAAAAATATTATGCATATTTTTCCTTCATTTCTGTGTCCTTATATTGTGAACCTGTTTTTTCAAATTTTTTGCTGTGTGAACCACCCAAGGAAAGTTGCCGACACTTCCCACAATTTTGATGTTTACAAAGAGTGTTGCACTTTTAGTAGTGCTTATCAAAATCCACAGAACTCGAGAAGCGGCTGGAAAGAGGCACCAGAAAGAAAATGCAAGTATAAAAAATTAGGGAAAATCTTAATAAAAGATAATTGAATTACTCAAATTCTAATTTGAACAATTGAAATTAACAAATTATTAATTAGGTTTTCTGATACAATTAGAAATTAAGTCAAATTACTTCAATATTCTTTATTATTAAAAAATAAATATAGTATAATTTTTATTTTTGAAAAAACTATGCTTTAGATCTTTCACAATATGAAGTAAGCTTTTTTAATATTTATATTTAGATACTTTTCTGCCTTCAAAATCCTTCTCTTCTTCTCATTCACTGTCTTTGTTTTCCAAACCATAGTTTTGAATGTAGTTTTCAAAAAGTACAAAAGGGTTGAATATATCAGTTTATTCAAACAGCGATTAATTAAATCTACCACCAAAAAAAGTGAAGAGATAATTGTGAATACATATGCCTCTGCTCCAGAAATTAATTAGAACCTTCAAATAAATTTGTAAATCCTTGAATCGAAAAATTAAAATGACCTGCTCAGCTCCATATTTAACCCCTGACAAACTCTTTCCATCAAGGATCGTTTCAATTATGCAGGAAGCAATGGACCAAAACCCATCAAATCATGCCCTTCAATGCCACACTAATCCATTGAAAAACCCATCTCCAACTCATCTTCATCCTCTGACATTGCTGCCCACTTCGTTCTTGGTTATGATTGGGGAAAAAGAGAATGTGAAAGCATCATTTTTTTTTTAAAAAAATAAAAATACTATTATTTTTAAATTTTAATAATTAAGAGGTATTAAGGTAATTTGACTTAATTTATGAATTTTTAATTGTATCAAACAACCTTATTAATTATTTGTTAAGTTCAGTAATCCAAATTAAGATTTAAGTAATTCAAATGTTTTTTATTAAATTTTTTCTAAAAAGTACAATAGAAAATTAATTCGGTTCAGCTTGATTTTCGCCTTCATCTCATTTTGCTCACCCCTAGTAGATATCATGGGTTTGGTGTGACATCCCCTTTCTACTAAACAAGGCTTTTAACTTAATTAACAATTATTAAATAAATAACCATGATTTTTTTTTTTTCAAAAACTTTATATCACAAGGCTTATAACCCAGCCCACTAGTCCGCACTCTGTCATATTGTAATTCCAGCACAAATATCTTATACAAACAGTTACCAAGATAAATATTCAAAATAAAATTTGAATATGACATAATATGATGATCCTATTATGGCAGTATACAAACATTGAAATTCCCAAAACTTCCAGAGGCATACAAAGCTACTAACGCTTAAGCCTCTGCCTGCTTTCCTGAACCACCAATCTGATAAGAGGTCTCGCCTGAAAAATATTAATACCACGGGGTGAGACACTAAGTCCCCGTAACCA
>QFDD01004962.1:0-16384 GCA_006871305.1 Vachellia collinsii | reverse complement strand
AAGAAATACGATTTGTGAGATTTGAATTTGTATTCTCCTTTTGGGTTGAGACCATTTACTACCTCAACCAACAATTTGTTAGTTCAATTAATAATATTTTATATGATACTTCTATGATTCAATACACATTTTAAATAATTGTGGATGTTTCAACATATACTTACTCCATTCCATCCTAAATATATAATCTCATTTATATTGTAAGTTACACTATAAATGAGATCTTATGTTTAAGATCGGAAAGTTACAACTCTTAAAGAGTGCAAATTACTTTGAAATTCATCAAAATACAATTTTATCATGTTTAAACCAACTTTTATCTTATTTAAATTTATAAGTTTATTTTTGTGTTCTACATACTCTTATATTATCCATAAATATTTAAAATAAGAATAAAAATGTCATGATCATTAAATATAATCTAACATTGTTACATATGCATATACAAAAATAATGTGAGTCCCACAACAAAGGTAACAATTTTTTTCCAAGAGTAACAATTTTAGGATACATTTAATAGTCATGATATTTTTGCTCTATTTTAAATGTTTATGGATATTTTTGTTTTTTAACCCTTAGGAAAATAGGCGCTAATAATATTAGTATTAATTAATACTAATATATTCTTATAATATTTGACCAGATTATTCTTAAATTTTTAGGTATTTCTAGATAGGAACTTTTTTGGTATCAATATTATGGGCATGTTTTGTCCTTTTAATTCTTGTCCTCAAGATTTGGTTTTATTTTAATACCAGCATTTATCAGTCATGTGAGTTCATTAATTATGCAAAATAGAAACTGTTTCCGGGCTTGCTCTCCAGTCCTTTACACTAAAAAGTAGAAACAATACATTATTCTGTTACACATGCACACACATGGAAAACTGATGGTGAAGCCCTAATATTTTTCGGTTTTTCACATGTTAAGCTAAAGGAAAATCTGTGATTGTTCATGAATAGTATAACTTGTTATAAATCTTAAAATACAATATAAAATTTATCTTAAAATGAAATCTTACTTGTGCAACTTAGTTATTCCCTATACAATATGCAAAACTTCATTTAAAAACTTAATAATGTGTCTAGTTTCAACTTTCAAGCGTCACTTCATCTATTGCCAAGATATTAGGCTTAGAATTTATATAACAACAGGTTCTAAGTAATTAAACTCGCAAATGTAACAAAACACGCCAACCTTCATACATAAATACATACATGCATGCATGTGTGTGTAGTGTTATATTCATATATATATCTATGTATGTATGTATGTATATTCGTTTTTCTCACAACCTTTCCAAGCGAGGAAAAAATATCAGAATATTTACGTCGGCAACTCTTGAGCCATCACTACGCTGATGTTATATATATGGTGTTGTATACGTTACCTATTAATTGAAGATAAAGTTGACTTCGTTTTTCAACAATGATGTATATATGGGTCTATTATTGTCTTTGTATTTAAGGAGGTCCATTTTCCCAGAATCATTTATCTCTTAATACAAAAATATAATCTTTCTTTACCAAAAAAAATATATATATATATATAATCTTTAGTCAAAGTTGGTCTTATAAATTCAAGTAATTAAACTAAATTATCATTTTCAGGCAAGAAAAAAAATCATGATGATCCAATAATAAACATTTATAAAACATACACATTTATTTATCATTGATTTTACATAAACAATGTTGAATAAACCATGTTATCTTTTTTTATTTGATTACATCTGATCTCTAAAGAATCTGAACTATATATGCACCCACATTCATCTCAGATTCGTATATTTATATAAATAGAAGATTTAAATTTGATGTGAAGATTACACTTAGGCATGTTCGGCTCCCTTTCAGAAGTACTTCCAGAAACACTTTCATGCAAGTTGAGACAAAATTCCTCTCACATACTTATCTTAGATTGTGTACAATTACTTTTCAAAAACTATTTCCAAATATGCACTAAATCTCAAATGACGAAAAGGACAGCTCCATATATAACAGGCGCTGTATTTACTGTTTTTTTACCACTGTTATTTCTACTAACACTCCGTATGCAGTAGTGAAAATCTCTTTTTAACCTATGCCAAATATAGGAGTAGTGCCTCTGCTTTTAATCTTTACTATCAATTAACATTTTTTTATTGAGATTAAACAAGTTAAATAAATTACTTTAAAAAAAGTTATTTATGCACTTCATTAGATTATATATCAGTTTATAAGTCAGACAAATTAGTTTGGAGAAAGATAATAAATATAAATACTTTATAGTACTAATTTATTTAACTTCCTTAATCTCTTTAATAAAAGTCATATAGTTCTTATATTAAGGATATGATATAATATGATGCTCTATGATTAGTAGAGGGGAGATTTTGATGGGGAGGCCAAGAGAAGGGAAGGGCAAGGGATCAAAAGTGATAGGTTCATGAGGAAGGACAAAGACCAATCGAATTGGGTGACAATATAATGAAGGAAGATGAGGATGTTGAGCTTAGCCAGTTGGTAACCAGCAAACAGTCTTGGTCCTCCTCCAAAGGGAACAAACACATAAGGTGGCATGCTTGTTGCTGTCTCCTCCTCAAACCTACTTGGCTTGAACCTCATTGCTTCCTTGAAGTACTCTTCATTGTGATGTGTCCCAAATGTTGTCCATAGCACCTGCAATTCATACTTACATTAATAAGGATTAGCAAAAGTTTGAACTCTATAATGCTCCCCTCGGTACATGATATAGGGCATCTTTTAGAAGAAATTTTTTATCTATGTTAAGTATTCAACTAGAGAATTATTAATTATTATTAGTGGTACAAACTGTTTATTAAAAAAGATGACGGATGTGAGACAGATTTGAGTAATTAACTTAGTGGCAAAGTTGAATTCTTTCACGTTGAGTAAAATTTAAAAAGTTAGTTCTTCTTTAATTGCGATGAGAAAGTTGAAAATGAATTATAATTTGAACGGATTGAGTATAAGATTTTGTGCGGGAAGATATAAGTGGGGCATATTGGTATAAGGAAGAGAAGAAGTTGACCTTCCATCCTTTGGGTATCGTGAAGCCTTCATAATTAATGTCAGCAATTGCATGTCTAAAGGAGCCAAATATTGTAGGATGCAATCTCATGCTTTCTTTCGCAACTTGCCATGAATATTTCATCTTCTTTACGTCTTCCACTGTCAGCTTCTCATCGCTACCCCTGAACCTTTTCTTCTTCCTTATATCTTCATGCTCTGCAAAAATGTCCTTAGCTATATCTCAAACAACTCTCTCTACATATATCTCATACATTATGAGCATGTTTGACACACCCAAAAAAAGCATTTTTACTAAAGAAAACTGTGGTTTATTGTATAAGTTGCCAAACATCCAACAAAATTGAAAAAGGGCGGTTAACTCCAAAACTATGGTTTTGGAAAAAGTGGAGGTCGGGAGCTTTTGTAGAGTGAAGTGGAGAAAGAAGATGGAGAATTTATGTCTAACATTCAATTGCATGTTATTTTGCTCAGAAGCCACATGCATCCTCATACTTATTTTAGTTAAAAAATAATTTAAAATATTGTTTTATATTTTTGTGATTATTTCACACTCCAGAAGCTATTCTGATATCAACTATATAAATATATTCATTTTTTTTCACAATTACTTTTTTCCTAAAATCTATTATATTCTTAAAATCTATTTTACGTAAGTCGAAACAGAAACTATTCTCCAAGAGTTAATCCAAACATGCTCTATATATTCATCAAAAACCAATGTCTATAATATATCAAGTGTTTCCAAATGTAATACCTTGAAGAAGTTTGGTGTAGCAGTCAGGGTGGTGAGCGAGCATCTTGAAGGTCATGGCAATGGCGAAAGAAGTTGTATCATGAGCTGCAAAAACTAGCAGAACCACGTTGTCTACAGCTTCTTGTTCAGTAATCTCACCATTAATGATCCCACAGACAAGCTTACTCAGAAGCATCCCTTCGTCTTCTCTCTTCGACCTTCTTTCCATTATCTCCTCCTTCTTCTTCTCCCTCACCACCTTGACCAGCATATTCTCTATCTCATTCCTCGCCTTCTTCGCTCTCCAAAACCTAGAACCAGGGACATTAACTGCTGGCGAGAACACTCCTTCTAGGACCCTCTCGAAAGTGTTCAGCATCTCTGGTTCCACCTTCATTCCTCGAACACTACATTGAAAGTAAGAACTTTGGCCGACCTATACACGTGAACCATTTCTCTGCCATGCCAGTTTCTTAAAAGATGAAGCTGAACTGAGTTACAGATCTTTGAAACGAGCGTTTCAAGACCAGAGTGAGTGGCAAAGCTTGTGACTATAACCCCACGAAGGTATCTGTGTCTTTCGCCATCTTTCTCCATGATTGAGTCCTTCCCCATGAGCTGAACTGAAGACGAAGGCCAAGAGCTTTTCACCAGTTTGAACTCATTGGACAAGAAGAATTTGTTGGCTTCTGATCCGTTCACTATCACTGTTGGTCATCCCATGAGCCTTGTTCTGAAGATCTTCCCATATTTCACAATCCGAGGTTGCACGAAGTCCTCACTCAGAAAAAAGGACGGTCCATGCAGATTCTTCAGGCTAGCTCAATCGAACTAGGATTATACTTTAATTAATTAATTAATTATTTCACCAGTTTATGATTTGGCCTATTTATCAGGGCACACATGCATGCGTTACAATAAATCAAAATACTATGACTACTGCTCCCCCCAATTTTATTTATAAACAACAACTATATATTAAATTACGCAAAATAAACTGTTAGTTAAAATTAGTTAAAAGCAATAAATCTATTAGAGATGAATTTTTTTTTTAAGTATACCATTATTTATGATGAGGATGATTAGATGAGTGAGAGAGAAGAAGAGTGGGAAACTAGATGAAAGAGATGAGTAGAGAAAATATATGAGTAAGACATATAATTCATTAATTAGGGTGAAAATGGAAAAAAAACATGTTAACTAAATTTTAAGATAAATACAAATTTGTTTCTTATAGAAAGTAACTCTATAAGAGACAATGTTGCTTGTGAAAAAGATATGAGGGAAAGTTCAGGATATACAATTTAACCTAAATTTTAAGTGCATTAATCAGGAAATAGTTTTGCTTACAAAAGGTTGTGGAGATCTTTCTTACTCGTGCATTGAGAGACTTAAAGTGTGTGGGTGTGTTTATTAATCAGATCAGCTAATTGACAGCACATTGTGCTTGAATGATTTTGAAGAAGAAAATAATAAAATAAAATTCAATTTGAATTTGTTCGATGATTTAATGTATTTTTCTATGTTTACCTTTAGTTAATTACATGTTTCTCACTTATCTTTTCTCCACCCATCTTATCTCATGTTTTTTCCACCCATTCTAACTCATCCTCTCTATAAAAAAAAAGTGTTCTAGAAAAATAAGTTACTTTTTTACTTGTTTATTGTCTTTAAATAATTTTAACTAACTTTTTAAATTGCATGATTTAATTATTTAATTTAAAAATCATATTTTCAACTAGTTGTAGTCATGTGCTTAGAGGTAGAGCTGGTAAAATGAGTCAGCCAACTAGTAACAAGTTGGCTCGCTGCAGGGTGAGCTCAAATACCCACTTCTATATGAGTTGGGATTTTCCAACTTAGCCCGTCATGGTGGGTTGACATGCCACCTTTTTTAAAAAAAAAATTTATATTTTTCTTATCCATAATATTTTTTCAACTTGGATTTGAAATATCTTTTTTATTTTTTTCAATACCTAAAATAAAATATTCTTTTTTATAAAAATACATCACAACTTGAATATAAAATATCTAATTCAAATTTTAGATAATACAACTTAAAAATATATAATATACTTTATAAGATCAAATTTAAATTAATTATAAACCAATCAAATGATCAATAAACATTCAATATTAATTAGTTTACATTATAATCAGAAGTTATCCACATATTTTTTTTATAAAACAATATTAATTTTTTAAAAATTAAAAAGGTTGAAAAAAAATCTGTATCTAAATGGATCAGTTTTTTGCCAACCCAACCTGCCACGAGGTGGAAGGTTGAGCTGAATCCATTTTATCAATTATAGTTTAGAGGTGCGTTATAACAAAGATAAAGTGAGTATAATAAACGAAATGAGACGCCCCATATATAGCGGGGGGCAAAAAAGAATTACCAGTAGCAATGTGTCTAGGCAACATATCGCTGGGAGGTTCATGTTCGAAGAGAATCACACGTAATATTATCTTATTGTCTCTCAAATATTCCTCACAAAAAAAAAAAAGAAAACAAAGAAAGAAAACGGTGCTTCTAGATTCTGACGGCTCAATTCAAATACCATTCTACTCTAATTATTTAATTAATTAATACACCTCTTCATAAAATGGGAGTGCATTAACTAAAAGTGACTTGAGAAGATGATGACATGTAATGTTTTATTCCTCTTTATAAATTATTTTCAATATATTTCATACAGACTAAGAAAAATATTAAACAACATAATGCTATCTTAAAATTTAACAATCTTCCAACTTTATCCCTAGTTGTCATCCACTATAATACATATGAGCAAAGTCAACATATAGTAAATGAAGAATAAAATTGTATATTCATATGAAAACTTTTATGATGTGACTTGTAAATAGAACTAAATAAAATCAATTCTCTAGTTCTATTTTATACTCATATGATTTTATTTACAAATCACTTCAAACATATTTTACATATAAAAAACTTTAAACATTATTAAATCTATTTTAAAAGTTAACCATTTTTTTAATTTTATCTCTACTTAATATATAATATATCCCATGAAAATAAAATCAATATAATAATAAATGAATTTATATGAAAAAATTTTCTTGTGTTCTATAAATATAACCAAAACAAACATTCTTTTCAGGAAGGAAAAATGAATGGTATAGTTATACATTTATAAATAAATAAATAAATATATATATATTATATAACTGTTTGTGCGGGTTTTAGTCAAAGAATGAATGAAAAGGGAGGTTTGGGGTCACTAACAGTCTATGACAGGGAAATGAAGTGCGGAACCAAATTCAGGAATAAAACAGAGTGAAAGGAAGATTTTTGTGACTTTTCTTGCAGGAGTGTATTGGATCTCAGAGTGAATTACAATGATTTGGATTCAGAGAGGAGAAGGAAGTTTCTCAGTTTCAGAGAGTTCTCCCTTTTCCGTTACAGATTAATCTGAATAAATAATCTATTTCGTAGTCACCTAGCCGCTGGGTAGTTACAACGTGGTTCCGGGAACCTAGGCAGCGAGGGTGCTAAATCCGTGGATCACAACAGTCTGGTCCTAATCCTCGGGGGCATGGACCGCGGACGAACGTTGGTGTCGCTGGGTAAGCGGTTGCTAACGCTGGTCGCAGGCGCAGGTTGTTTGGCAAGACTTGGTCGCGGGGACAGTTGCTGGGCCTTGTCCTGGACCAGTGTAACCAGCTGGGCTGTCAGGCGCTGATTGGGCCGGTCGGGCCCAATGTTATTTTTTGGGCATACAATAACCCTCTTAAACCTTGAGTTATATGATAAGCTCCTTAAATTTTAATATATTCACAGATATATAATAAACAAACTAATAATATAAGAGTCGATCGAGAGATTTGAAGTGTGTGGGTGTGTGTTTATTAATCAGGTCGGCTAATTAGCAGCACATCGTGGCTGAATGATTTTGAAGAGTAAAATATGCCAAAAAAGAAAACAAAAAAGGGGGAATTAAGTCCCATGCAAGAGAATTAATATCAGACAGGTCCCAAGAAGTTGTCAATGCGAGTAACTTGAGTTGTCAATTGTAGCTGTTTGAGTTGTCAATGAGACCTTTCTGATATTAATTCTCTTGTATGAGACTTTATAGTAATTCCCCCAACAAAAAACTTCATTAGTAATTGGCCATCAAGAAAAGATAGCCGAGCAATTTAAGAAAGAAAAAAATAAGGTATATCTGAAAAATAATTACATTTTTTATCCTTTTAACCTAATTATTACTCTAACCTTATTTATAAGCTACTTCTAACATATTTCACACAGACCAATAAAATTTTAAACTTCGTTAATTTTATCTAAAAATTAAACAACTTTATAATTTTATCCCTATTTTAAATAAATTATATGTAACAAAGTCAACATGAGTAAATTTATACATTTATATGTAAAATTTAACAATGCGATTTACATAAACCAGACCAAAAAAATTTGTTATCTCTATACCTTATAAATATGATGGGAGGAGTATCTTAATAAATAGGATTGTGGGAAATTATATATAGCTATTATAAATCAGATATAGTTAAAAAACTTTTCAAAGTCAACTATTATCAAAGGGGAAAAGGTTTTTAACCTGCCGCAAAATCCCAAGAAATCCGGTGGTCTCACTCTTCCAGCTCTTAAGATGATGGATTGTGTTGATAATGCATCGAGATTATTAAGAATCAATGGATCATTCATTTTGTTTGAACACAAATTATTACTCTAATTAAATTTAATTAATTAGTTGTAATTGATTAATTACAACTACAACGCCATACTTATCTCATCCCATTCTCTACAGATTTTTATCCTAAAAGCAAAGCTGGTAAATAATCAAACGGTGCCTCACGTCAGGACTAGTCATGTTAGGAATCAGGATTTTGTGTATCTAAATAATTAACTACTGAATGCTTAGATAAACTGTCAATAGGTTGTCGTATTTGAAACCAGCATAATGACTTGTAGGTAATGACTGGTGTAGTGTCTGCAAATTGGATTATTCGATTACTTGAATACTTTTTTAAATCAAACGGTGAATAATCTATATTTTTCAATTTACTTAATATAAAGATATTGATAAAGTTTGTCCACCATTTACACAGAATTTTATATTTTTATTAGTAATTTCCCAAGAGATTTTTTAGAAGAATATCTTTAAATATTCTTAAATTTATACACTGTACGCTTGTATTTAATAATAAAAAAATTATGGTTTATATTTGATAACCGATAAAATAAAATTAAAACCACTCTTTTACTGTATTTTTAAAAAATAATTTATCATTTAATTTTTGCAAAATATTTTGGTAAAATATATCTTTTTAATATTTCTCTTATAAAGAGAAAAGTGGAAATTAATTTTTTATCCCAAAATCTAAATTCAAGCATAAACAAACTACTACTCTGGTCTCTTGAATAATTGCTGCCTTTCTTCGTTTTAACACAAGCATGTTGTCTTAGGAGGTAATCTTATTCGGAAAATAAATATCAATATCTCTTCAATAAAGATTAAAAAATTGGTTTACCTTGTTGTCATTTTTGTTAACCCAATCTCTGTCAACACAATTGCTAGCTTTTTATTTCATTAAATTGTTCAACTAGCTTTCCTTTTTTTCTCAGTCCTTTCTTCCATTTCTATCTATTAGTTTGACACAATCAAATTCCTGGAATATCTATAAACCACACAATTCATTGAGTCACCAACATCGTACGTACGTAGTAATCATTTAATTCTTTTCTATTTTATAGATCCAGACAAATTAGAATAAAAACAGTAGATGATCACCCCGTCATTTAATTATATTGACATTTTGTTTTCTTAACAATAATTCTTTCCTCACATTTAATTAGAAAGTTACTCATCATATATAGAAATTGAAATTATAGAGTAGTACACTAGCGAGTAGTGACTAGTCGTCTGCCAAAATATAACTGTTGGCAAGAAAAAAAAAGTCTGCTAAATATAATTAATTAATACAAAATTGTTAGATGAATGCAATCCTGAAATCTAGATCACCTATACATATACACACGGAATATTAGCTTGACCTCTTCCTTTAAAACTTATTCATAATATAGAAGTTCTGTTTTTTTACCAAAGTTATAATAACATTAAAAATTACTCTCTAATCATTTATTTTCGAAATGTAGAATGGTATATATTAGTTTTAAATTATGCCATACAAATACAACTCATCACAAAGATTTTGAACTTACAATCTCACTTACGTTTAAATTCCAAAAAGAAATGTTTAGTGTCATTTGGTATACAAGGCTACAAAACTTATAAAAGAACCACACTACTTTTTTAGGCCAACAAAATCACGTTTTTTACACCAATATTATTGTGATTCATCTTAAATTGCGCATAAATGAAGAAGGGCTTACATCTAAGTTTGTTTCTCTCTATATGAAATTAAAGTTTGTGTAGGAAAAAAAGTTGCTCTCTTTTCCTGTCAAAGGAAAAACCAAGTCAATGAGAAGTGTTGAGAGATTAATTAGTATGCCTCAAAGGACACCAAATCGTTGCCCCTATTTACTGCTCCCCCTACATTACAGTGCACGCCTCACCAACTCTCTGTCCTCTCCATTCAATTCTTTCATTACTCTCTCTCTCTCTCTCCCCTTCTTCTTCAATCTCTATCCCTTCCTCGCCCTCTTTGATTTTCTTTCTGACCTTCCTTTATATCCTCCAACATCTTCATAATACCTGGGACCTGGGTCGGTGCTAGCATTTCAAACACATCATAAAAATCTCATATTTGATGACCTCTCTTGTGTCCTGATATCTAAGATAGTGTTATGGTGAAGATGATGGTGATGGACTTCTTCAAACTAGGGAACAAGTTCTGGATTACATTACCTGGGCCATACATGCACACATTAATATTATGGTAGATGACATTATTAACTTGGTGGCCATCTATTATTATAGTAGCCTATTTGTGAGAAAATAATGGACAGTTCATGGAGAGGAGGACTGAAGTTTCTTTTCCTCTCACATATAGCTTCTGCTTATTGATTTTTAATAGATTTTACAGGATCTCATCTAGTCCGATGAGGCTTGTCGTCGTCGTCGTTTTATTATAAATTCATTCATGTATTTTAATACTTTTGGAGGGGAGAGTGAAACAAGAAAATGTGGATATATATACATATGTAGAGTTTAATCTCTTAATTACACTTCATTACTCTCTAGAGATCAACTTAATTTAGCTCTGTGTGTGTATCACAATACTATATTATGAATATTGACAACCGTTTGTTTGGATATACACACATCATATCCATCACCCTCCTTAGAGTAGGATACTGCAGATTTTACAGTTTAGTGTGTCAGATACATCGCAACATACACCAACTATAAGCTCGCTATTGAAGAATAATTATAAATTTGAACACTAATTAAGCTTATGTTCAACAGGAAGCAAGACCTTGTTTAAGACAAACGTTTAAAATACGGTCGATTGATGGGGTTTTCTTTGAAAAACTAGACACCTTTTTCTGTACTTCAAACCAAAATATAAGAAATGGATAATGGTTGGTAAAATATATAATACTTCAATCTTAAATATAAGATCTAATTTGTAGTGTAAATATACACTAAATCTTATATTAAAGATATGAAGCAGAAGTACATAAGTGTATTAATATTCAAGTTTATTAGCCATTGGATGAACTGTGAGCTTCCCTTCTCCAACTTCTTTAAAATCTAATGGTAAAGAGACTGAAGAGTGATGAAAAAAACTCTCTCCATGCCATGGAACTTAGAGTAATGCAAGTTCCGTGCATTAATTTAAGGTAAATAAATAAAATAAAAGCATTATTGGAGAGGAAGAAGTAAATTGTGAGAGTAAATGCAGCCTGCAACACATCAACTAACCACACAATCCTTCACCTGCTAATATTTACTACACTCTGATCAACCATTTTATATTCCCTCCAAACAACTTCAAAATCCTCAAAACCCACTCCCCTTTCTTTCTTCTTGTTCCATAATCTCTAAGAAAAACCAGCTTCAGAGAGAAAGAAAAGATGGAGAAGAACAAGAGAAGTAGCCCTGCTACTCTTTTAGTGTGCACACTTGTCACTTGCTTGATTTCTCAGAACCTTGTAATCCCTGTCATTTGCACCACCACCTCCTCCATTGAAGACCAGAAAAACTACTACCCTACTCCAGACCCTCATTCAGGAAGTCCTCCCTCAGGTCTCTCTAGTTCTCTGTGTAATGCTCTAACTGAGAAGAAGCATCCATCTCACACACGCAATATTGTCTCTGTATCATGTTTTTGATAGTTTAGAAGCTCATGCATTTACAATATATATATGTATGCTCATCATGAAACTACATTGGAGTTTTCGTTCTCAGTTCTCACCTTGATGGGGTGTGTGTGTGTGTGTTGCAGGCTCACACAGGAGTCCTCCATCTCATCATGGTGGCTCTGGCGGTGGCCATGGAGGTTCACCACCTTCTCACGGAACCCCATCACACGGCGGAGGTGGAAGTTATAACCCAAGCCCTTCACCACCCTCTGGTGGGAACTGTGGCGGTGGATCATCACCACCATATGAACCTTCTCCTACCACCCCAACAACACCGTCAACTCCTTCAACCCCAACTACACCGTCAAACCCACCATCAGGAGGAGGCGGCGGTTACTACAACTCACCACCACCAACACCAACTTATGACGGAAACAGCCCCCCAACACCACCTTACGACGGAAACAGCCCCCCAACACCACCTTACGACGGTAATACCCCACCAACACCATCTTACGGAGGAAACAGCCCTCCAACTCCGATCACTGTAAGCCCACCGACCACCCCTATCGATCCAGGCACACCACCAACCATCCCCTCACCACCTTATCTCCCTTCACCATCTCCCTTCACAGGAACCTGCAAGTAAGTTATTCTGTTTCACTGCATGTACACATTTTTTTTAAAAAAAAAAGTCCTTGTAATGTTACTGAAAATAATGCTTCGTTTTCACGATAATCTGTGCAGCTACTGGAGGAACCACCCAGGAATCATATGGGGTTTACTAGGATGGTGGGGAACATTAGGAAATGCGTTTGGAGTAGCCAGCGTTCCAGGGTTTGGATCAAACCTGAGTTTGCCAGAATCACTTTCCAACACAAGAAACGATGGCTTTGGAGCTCTTTACAGAGAAGGAACAGCTTCCTTCCTCAACTCTCTGGTGAACAACAAGTTCCCTTACACAACCAAACAAGTTAGAGACAGATTCTCAGCGTCGCTTAGCTCAAACAAGGCTGCAGCGACACAAGCTCATCTCTTCAGAATGGCCAACGAGGGTCGCATGAAGCCACGTGTCTGATTTTGAGATAGTGATGATCATCGATCTTTTAATTAATTGTCTCTGCCAGTTTATTCAGTTGATATGTCATTACATGCATTCTAGTCTTCAGCTATAGTATTGTGTGATTTGTGAGCTATTATATTTATGTTTTTAATTACTATGTGTCACTTTATATTAAGAGGGATATTATGTTACTTTACCATTTTATGTTAGCTTACCTTTTAATAATATTGCCTTCATGGTTTCTTAGTTTGGAAAGGCTTCTTTATGTAGTTTAGATTTAGTTAGTACCAGCTAAGGTTATAAAGCCCAATTTGTCAACCCATGTCATAATCTTTGGGTCTACCATGACCCAAATCATTAATCAGACGAAAATTTAAGGCTTTTTTTTTTAAAAAAAAATGGTTCTGCAGGCATAGCACCTAAACAGCAGTAGGGATCAAGCCTTAAATTTGATGTCACAAAGGGCATCAGACCCAAAGGTCTTTGGGCTTTGGGTAATCAGATCACTTAAAGTTACGTATATCTCCTTCATGCACACACAGATATAAAGTAAAAGATCTTAGGGGGAATTACATATAGGCTTTAAGAAACAGAAAAGATCACTATCAGATTTTTGAAAATTATGAAATTGAGTTGGAGTCTTACATAACGTGTTAGATTGATTGCAGTGAGAAAAGACCTCCTTACCCATATTTATTAAAATTGAAATCTGATAAAGGTGTGTATGAGAGGAGGGCAAAAAAGTCTTTTCACATTTTTAATAAATCTAACCAGGGGTAAGGTCTTTTGATCCTCCAACTAATTTTTTGATGTCGAGGGAGCTGATGATTATGTTTTTTTTTTTTTGTTCTTTTGGAACCTGCACCCAATTTCCTCGTGATCCAATGGACGCATGACACTCTTCCCAACCCTAAACCATTATTTTAAATTTTCTGTATTTTGCCAGTAGTTATTGTGTGTGTGTGAAAGAATGGTTAAAATGTAAAGTAGTGGCACGTGTATCAGCCGTGTGCCTTGTGATGACTGTTGATTCTGCCCTTTTACAAGCATTAACTTCCATTTTCAAATTAAAAAAAATGTGAAGTAGTAGACAAGGCAGTCGTGTGGTTCAGAACAATCATAATAGAGGTAGCTAAACTTCATAAAAGAAATGGTCAGTGTGGTAACATGACCTCTGTGCTCCACTGCTACATCCAGATTATCAGATAAGGTGGATGTTCAATCACACAGTCTCAGGCAAGGCGCAAAAAAGTCACGCACAGAGTAAGTAAGAAAATCCACGTCAGATAGAATTGGGTTGAGAGAAAAGAAAAATATGCAAGTGAAATAAACTCATCAAACTAAGGCCCTTTTTATGAAAATCTGCTTAATTGGGTACTTATTTTTAAAAAAAAATTGCACTTGGGAAAAAAATATAAAAACTTGTTTGGAACAATTGGTATTAAAAGTGATTTGGAGAGCTAAGAGAAGATAAGAGATGGAGTGGAGAGTAGTGCCGCTGCAAGTGAGAAGAATACTTGGAAAAAAAATAACAAAAGGCAAACAAAATAAAACAATAAAATATGTAAAAGTTGTTCAGACTTTTTTTTTTATAAACATATTTTTTTTTTAGTTCTACGAAACACTTAATTAAGCAAGTTTTTAGAAAACTGTTTAAAGAACAGCCATGATGTTTTAAGGTTTTATGTTCAAAATGCGACATCAAGTTTGCCTATAAGTTCAGAATAAAACATATATTAATGCCAGGTCTGAGGGTAAACATCTATATATGAATTCAGTTAAATATTTCACGTTGCATCAGTCTCAAAATCTTGCATCTAGATGATGCATTAAGAACTCTGTCAACACACACACACCACTTGATATAAATACACATTTAATTTTAAAAAAAAATTAAATGTCGCAATCAAATTTAAGATTGTCAATACTTTGAGTTATGATGATTTCAACCTTAAAATCAAATGAATCAAACGTTTTCCTCCTCTTTTTTTATGTGGCATTTTGTTAATTAAGTATTAAAAATGAAAATTACACTGCCATAAATCATAGCCTCCACGGACAAAAAAAAAACCTACACATGAATAAAGTAATAGGTGACAATTTAATGTTTTCTAATTCACATTAATTTTGAAAAGCAAATGACAATCAATTCATCGATAAATAGTAATCATCCGGCCATCGCATAGGGTTGGTTTCTTTTAAGCAATAAATTGTATTTGTCCAATAATCTGCACATTTTTCATTTTCTACTTCAATTAATTAATTATATATATATCTCATCTCTTTTTTCAATTTATTATTTCTCATCTCTTTTCTTTTCTCATGGTCACTCATTCTTTTTGAAACACATCATCCCCATGAATTCTTTAAAGTGATGAATTCTTCCAACCCATTAGATCTGGATCATTTAGAATTGATTTTGTATAATCCAGATCTGATTTTTTAAAAAAAATTAGCAATTTTTTTATAAAAAATAATTAATTGAAAATATGATAGTTTAAAAAGTAATTTTACTTTAAATTTTATACATATTAAAATAAATTTTTCTTAAAAATAAAAAATAAAAAAAATCAGATCTCAACAATTCAGATCTAATGGGTTGAGAGAACTCATCACTTTAGATAAGCATTCTAACTAATTCCATAAATAAAGGCATGTTTGAAAAATGACATTTATTATACATTTATTGTTTTAAGTAATATAACTAACAGCTTGATTTATGTTATTTAAATAGTTACTTATAAAAATCACAGATACAAAATGGTTTTCTTGTAAAGTTCAAAGCAAATGGTGATCTGTTAGAAGAACTCAGGCGGTATCCTTTAAACAAACATGAGTTCAAATGGAGAAAAATCATATACCCACAGCATTACTTCTTTATTTGAGAATGCTCAAATATGAATCAACCACAAAAATTGGGAATAAATCCCATTTAAAAAATTAATTGGCAAATGAGACTTTGTTTCTTAATAATCTCATGGCTTTACATTTTTCTAAAAGTTAAAGTATACATTTAGTTTTTAAAATTTATGTTAAGGTTTAGTTTGATTCCTTAAATTTAAAAAATGTACTTTTAATCCTTTAACGTTAATACCATTAGTTTTACTTAACAGAAAATGTTAATTCAATCACCGTTTTTCAATTAAATGATGTGAAAAATATAATCAAATATTTATTATTTAATATGCTTATTTTTATATTTTAAAATTTAACCATATTTCATCATCATTTAATAACATAATTACTATTTAAATTTGCTTAATCACAATTTTCCGTTAAGTAAAACTAACGACGTTAAA
>QFDD01004961.1:0-18430 GCA_006871305.1 Vachellia collinsii | reverse complement strand
AAACTCGCCCAGCAGGTGGGTGAGTTTGATAAAATTTTTCTTAAACTCGCCCAGCAAGTGGGCGAGTTTAAGAAAAGTATAGTATCTGGGTAAATTTTTTCTGAGGTGTAGTATATAGGTAAAAAAATTTACTGTTTACCGAAGGAAAAAAACCTAATTTTTCAAACACTTATTGTTTGACTTTTTGTTTTCAAAATTTGTCAAAAAAATTACTCCGCATAATTATTTCCTTTCCTATTCTTTCAAATCCGTTTTGGCCTGTGCCCCGTATTTTCCAAGTCAACTATTTGGAATGCGACAAATTAATTTTAAATCATCAATTTCGATATAAAATATAAAAATTAGTCTATAATTTATATATCAAATGTACTCATCATAAATAATGTAATTTTCTTATTGTTTCAATCTTTCTCATTGGACTTTGTTGTTTTTATTTTATAGTAACAATCTCTTCATTTAAGCAAATTTATTGATAAGTAAATAGTTTTCTCCCTCATACATGTTACATAAATACACACACATAACCCCTTGCTTGTGAATATGGGGAGAATATATTTAACATTATTACCCGTTCCAACGGAGCCAACGCATAACCCTCTCTTCTTCTATGTATTGCATTGTCTTAAACACTATTTTTATTTCGAAATTATCATTTTTGAATAATTATGTCTCGGAGGGTTTTCAGGGTTTAATTAAACCCCAAAAATTGCATAATAAGAGTAATTTTACTTTGAGGAGACAGAGATATCGACGGATATTTGCCACGTAATTTTTTCCTCCATGTTGGACATGGGAATTTCCACTTTTTTGTTAAAAAAACCCTCTCTTTCCCTCCCTCCCTCCCTCTCTCTCTCTCTCTCGCCTCCTTCTTTCCTTTTAGTTCTCAATTTCTCATCAATCGCTAAACCCAGGAGGAGCAATGATAGAATCGCCATCAATGATAGCAGAGATCTGTCAGAGTGCTCCGGCAAGTACTGCCGGTCATGCACAGTCAGAATCTCTGCTGGCCACCTTTCGCGATCGGAAACTAAAAATTACGTCGTGAACTTCGTACACTTTGGCCTTCCAATCGCCAACGCTTTATGTTTTTTCTCGTCTTCTCCAATTCGTTCTACCAACCAATTCAGCCCTCGTGACATCCATGCTAGGTCCGTAAACACTGGTCTAAGAATATAATCCGGCGGTGTCGGTATCGCTCATCGGAGCCCCAGCATTCTTGAGAGCATCAAAGATTTGGCGATCGTCACGGTTAATAAACAGCAAGAATGTAGCACTATTTTCAGTAAAACCCTGCACACATTTAAAAGCACTGGAGCAGTAGGCATTTCCAACCTCTGTCTCTGCTCTTGAAACCAACCTATTCAAATAGAATAGATAGAGACAATGGAGCTTAGCAGAAAAATCATCCCTGTGGGTACCCTGATCTGCTACTCACTCCTCTCCGGCATCGACGCCGTTCCCACACATCGCCCCATCTCCCTCCAACAAAAAAGTCCTCGACCTCCAAGTCAGCCCCTGCCAAGCAGCAGCGAGGTTGTGGAACAACGATTAGCTGGTAGCGCTATGCAGAGACACAGATTTGCCGTCTCCGTGCATGAGCATTATCGTGCCATTCATTCACGACGCACTTGAGCCCGTGGTGGCCCAGAAGGCATAGGGGTGACCATGAACATCACCGTGAAGGCCCTGAGACAATCAAGGCTTTGCAAGCCAGCTCAGATGTTAGTAAAGATGACAAGGATGAGAGCGGGATCGGCGAGCTGAGGGAGGGAAGAGATAATGTGAGAGAGGGTGGTGTGGTCGGCTAGAACGACGGCGAAGTGAACAGGACTATGGGAGTAGTGTTCGGGCTTGATGGAGAGAGAGAGTGAACAGAACTGAGGGAGGGGAGGGAGGGCGGGAGTAGTTTTTTTATTTTTTCAACGTAAAGCTCCAATTTTATTTTGGAACTTTTCACACAGGAGCATTGAATATCTAAAAGTTTTTTTTAGCTCAATTTCACTCTATAAGTTTTCAAAAGGGAGCAATTTTACGCTACCGTTATTTAAAGTTAACTTTTATAGTTAAAGGACACATGACATTCACTAAACCACCTCATCGCCCCTATAGCACTCCAAATGGCATTTAGAATTACACCTGGAAAAAGAAAAGCCACAAACTCTTACTCTCTCCTCCCTGCACAACAGCCCCCCTGGGGGGCTCCTTCCTTTCTCACATTCATGGCTTCACCGACCATCGTTGCCTCCTCTTCATCATCTATGGCTCCCGCCATCCGACCTTCAACAAAGCCATCGTTGGGGGGCATTATGAGCTGAAGCGAGGAGAGGACCAGATCCTGTTTTGGGAGTAGATTCATCATCATCCCAAGCACAAGAACCGATGAGAAGATCCAAAGGAGGCGCAACACAGAGGAAGGTCGTTGTTTGGACTGGAGTAGCTGGGTCACCTTCTTCACCAAGTTTAGGAATAGAAGACAACGCTAAACACAATTGGAAGGAAGGGACGCCATTTAGGGAAAGTTCGGGAACCCGTTTTTTGTCGTCACTCCCGCTGCTCGCTGCTGCCTTCTCCTTTTGTGGCTTCAACTTTAGGTTTGCTTTGTTCTAATATAATGAAATTTCATATTTGTTTGTTCTTTGTATTTTATAAATTTCATATCTGTGCTTGAGTTTTGAATCTGAAATGTCTTGAGAGTTGCTTGATTTTGTTTATGATTTTTTTGGGTAGCATTGTAAATTATGGGTTTAGTGGAAAATAATCTTTGCTCTTTGATTTTGTTCCAAGATAGCTTTTTCTCACGAATAATCTTTGCTCTTCGATTTAGTTCCAGTATAGCTTTTTCTCATGACTCTATTAACCTTTAAGATTAAACAAGAGTGTGAGTTGTGTTATGTAGTTGAATATTGTGGTGAGAGAAAGACGATGAAGATGATTAATCGGTGGAGATAAATATAGGATTGAGGGAGGGCCAAGGGGGGAGATGAAGATGATGGGTCGATGGAGAAGATGAATATCAGAGTGAGGGAGAGGGAGAGGGAAAGAGTTAGATGATAAGGTGGAGTATATGGCAAGGAAGTGGTTTACCGATTGTCGCGTCAAGGAGTGCCATGTGTCATTTAACTGTGGAAGTTAACTTTGAATAACAGTAGGGTAAAATTGCTCCTTTTTGGAAACTTTCAGGGTGAAATTGAGCCAAAAAAAACTTCCGGATACCCAATGCTCCTGCATGAAAAGTTCCGAGGCGGGCCCCCTAAGAGATTTTAATAATAAAAAAAAAGATTAATCAGTTTATGGAATTTGTACTGAATTCGTTTTTTAGGTGAACGGGTTCTGTACAAATTTAAATCTGTTCATCTAAAGAACAATTTTAACTGTAGTATATAATTAAATATTTTTAAAAGTACAGTATCTAATTAATTTTTTTCTACTGTACAACGTACAAGGTATTTGGCTTAAAAAACCCCTAAGTGTTCCTATGGGTGTATGCTGTAAATCCAAGAGCTCTGAGCCCAAAATCTCTTCCTCATCAAACGTCCTCTCACACCGCAATGACCTTAAGTACATTAATCTACAATGATCCCATTTCCCTACAATCAAACACTTCCTCTTCACTAACCGTTTTAGTTTTTTAAAGATCAAAGCACTAAGCTAATGCCCTAAATCAGTTTTTAAAAGGAACTGGAAAAAATATTCTAACGAAGAAGCCACCCCATAATGTTGTTGGGTGAGTTCAAAAATCTTGAAAAACAATCGGCAGGTTGGGTGAGTTGAAAAAATATTTTAAAGAACACAAAAGATAAAAAATCGCATCTTAGTGCGGTGACCTGTTCTTCGTCGGCGAGTTCTTCCTCAGTCATTCTTCTTCCTTGAATGACATGGGAGAGACAATCTTGAATGGTCAAATCGGAAGGCCGACTATAAGGAGCTACAAAGCAGCAATGTTGGCGTAAAAGAGCTTGAGGTGGCAGTTGCAGTTGGGCGAATTGATGAGGGAGAAATATTCAAACTAAGGAAGAGATGATGTTGTGGTTTTGTTGGAGACGAGAGAAGCAAAAAAGCCATGGAGAGTGAATGACGGATAAAGAGAGGAAGAGATGCTGAGGTGGAGAGTAGAGAATGCATATGTGGCAGCCACGTAAGCGCTGCTGGTCAAAATTAGATGACAATCGTTAGTAGGGATTAAAAAAGGGCCATATTGCTCATATTGAGATTTCCAACTCAATATTACCGTTGGAAAAAAATTTTGGATGCTCATTGCATATGACCTAAAACTTCCAAAATGAATTTTCACCTTAACCCAATTATAAATTAAAAGAAAAAATAGAAAATAACACATGAAAGAAATTAGATACCCTATTTCATTAGTTAAGAAGGCGAAGAAGTTGCTTGGGAATTTTCTATCATAAATGAAGGAAACGGACTTTCCAAAGATAAATGGAAAATCATTTTCGATGGAATTACTCTCCTAAGCAATAAATAGTACAATCAAACTTGTTTCGTAACGAAAAGAAGGTTATGTACCTTCTCTATCTCCCAATTTCAAATCAGCTTATCAAACAGACTTTTTATAGAGGAGTATTTTCCACTCTCTTTTATGAAATTTTGACTTATATAATGAGGTTTTCTGTTAATAGATGAATCTTTCTTTGTCAAAACTTCAATTAGCTCCTTCAATATGTTTTGAAATTCGAAAGGGGGGTGGGGAGGGTGTTAATTGCCGAGAGAACAAACACATTAGGCTGAGAGTGCATTCACTGATTCCCCCCCCTCCCTTGTAACTCATAAATGAGATATACTAGCTAGCTAGACAGGGAGGACTATGGTTTAAAAATTTTAATGAATCCAATTACATCACAAGACCATGTTGCTGTACACGAAAGAACACAGATTACAAATAAATTGACTACTCTTCTATCCTACACTTGACCATATCGCCGGATATTATTGACTATAATCCTCCATCTGATCTCTAAAATGGCAGCAGAGATCAGAGCCACTGCAGGGAGCTTCAGTTGGCGTTATTCACATCTCTAGCATTTCTTTGTTAACAAAAAGTGTAACTGGATGATCCATAATTTGTTAATATGTACGATCAATCAAAGATTGCCCTTGGAAATTTTACATGTGCAATACAAAAAAGAAGCCATTTAATGATGGTGCTGCTGTTGATACGGATTGTCTTCAAATCGTCTGGATGCTTCAAAACGAGCAGTGTACCCAACGGTCGTGTGCCGTATGGATCTCTGTCTCACCATATCACAGTATTCTGGATCCTTGCTTTGTCCATCATTTCTTATCCACTGTATCATTTGATGGTACGTAGGGAAAAACCTCATCTGGATGGAAGAATAGGCGAAGTATGGAAGAAGGCAGGAAAAAAGCACAAGCAAGGTGATGGACCAGTAAGATGGGGAAGGAGCAAGAGCTTCAATGAACACCATATAGGCAGTGGTTGAAATGGTGGGATCCATGGCTCCATATGCCAACAGGAATATGTACCAAAACAGAATGCCACCCCATATGAATATGTGCTGTATGTATGTGAAGTAGCTTATGGATAATGACATTTGACTGTTCACCACCCAAACAACACATGTGTACATGGTGGCTCCCACGATTTCTAGACCTGCAATTTCGCCACCATTTCGGAAGGCTTGATGCTCCATCGTGTTGATACAGAAGAAGAAGATGACGGCAGAACTCAATAGCCCGTTAAAAATCCAACCAAGAATTCGTTTCCAGCTAAATAGAACATTTTGGACACCTTCTTGATATAGTAGTGGAAACTGTGATGTCATATAATAAGGAAATGAAGCAATGTTACTTCTTGTCTCTATCTAGGGAAACAAAGTTTATCAAACTGAATGCCATAAAAATATTATTGAGTTTAGGGCCTACCTTGAGACATAATCTAGCAGAGACATCCTGGTCAAACACTCCCAGGGCAATCACAGGAAGTGAAGTGAAGAAAACGTTGTATAGTGACAAGAACCAATCATTATAGGCTGCCTGCCCTGAGAATGATGCATACACCTCAAAGAAGAAGAGAGTGAAACCGAATGCAATATTCTTGTAAAAGAAGTAGCAAATCTGCCAGAGAAAAAGGGAGAAAGCGTGTCACAGCCAAATTAATTGCAACCTGTTTAAGTAATGTACAGCAGGGAAAATAAAAAGTAGCAGATTCTCATGTTTAAAGCAGACATGTCAAAGTGATTCAACTTGGATAATTGCGTTTGGAATGTTCAATATTCAGTGGACAAGATGGCTACCATTTTGGATATCCTTCTGTAACACCAATGTCCATGCACAAGTAGTAGGCGCTCAAGAAACCGAAATTGGGCAACCGCGATGTCACTTGACATAACTGCCTGAAATTTTAGCACACAAAACGAAAAATGAGAATTCAAGAACCATCAAAAGTGCAGGGTGCCTTCAGTGCATACAAATTACCTGCATTCCTTCAACACCACTGATGCCAATTCCAATGTCTGCTTCTTGGAGCATTCCAACATCATTTGCCCCATCACCAATAGCAAGAGTTGTACTGCCCGTTTTAGACTTCACCAGCCTTGTAACCTGAATCAAGATAAAAAAAAGATATGGTCACAATACCAAACAACACTAAGAGATGAATTGATTAAGCACTAAATAAAACGTACAAGTGCTTTCTGCTTGGGAGACGAACGACAGCATATAACAGATGCACAGCCAACAGCTAGTTCAAGAAACAAGTCCTTCCCATCATGTTGTAGCGCGTAAGCAAGAGACTTCCCATCGATGATTAGAGCTAATGCCTCAGAGTTTTCATCTGACTTTGAAAGCATTGCCTTTCCATCCTTAATCTGACGAAGAACACTTGCCTTAATTGCCTGTAAAATCAGTTAGATCACAATAAATCATTAAATACCTTAATGTCAGAAGTTCAATGGACAGAGTACTATGTTGTACAGTGGTATACTCATGTTCCTTTCCAAATATAAATCGCACATAACAAACTGTGACAAAGACTAATCATCTGAAAAATCAAATGCTGTCAAACCATGATGGATTATTATTTTTAGGGAATGTTCAAGACTCTTCGGGTTAAGAAGAAAAAAGGGTCCATTGATACGAAGAACAATATGTATTAAACAAGGACAGGAGCAAAAAAACCTAATACATCCATGGTAAGGTAGGGATTTCACAATTTTATAGGTTCCATTTCGCAAGTTTCTGCTGTGACTAGCTAACATCACTGCCTATAGAATATATGATCATCTCATGCATGCAAATATTAATGATATGGATAAAAGAATAAAAGCCTTAAAAGTTTACCGTTGCAGCAGCAGATTTGTCCTCCATTTTCTCCAGTGATTTGATTTGTGGAGTGTCTGAACTAATTATAATTTGCGTCATTCCTTGTCTTAGTAAACTGCAAGCAAATCTGCACCCACAAGTCGATTAATGAGATCACATTAATCATTCACGATCTAACAATCCATGCAGTTTTTTTTCAACTTACCCAATATTGATTGCCGTCTCCATCTTATCACCGGTCAAAACCCATAGCTTAATTCCAGCTTGTGCTAACTTATCAATGCATTCAGGAACCTATGAAATACAAATGAATGTCAAATTAATACGAACACATCAGAACAGAGACGATTCTTGTTGTAGCTTTTGACTTGGTTAATTTCAGTGAATGAAAAGATAAATTGCTCTTTCCTTCCAGTACTATAAATGTTGATTGATCAAGTGTTTCTAGTTTCAACTATTTCGTTACATAGCTGTGATACAGATGGTGCTATGAACAGTCTCAAATATAAAATAAGAACCATTAACACAAGCATCCGCATTTCTTTTGTATTAAAGATTAAAAATAAAAGCAACATTTATGACATACCCCATTTTGAAGTTTGTCCTCAACTGCAGTAGCACCAAGAAGAATCAAATCCTTCTCAATCTTTTCAGCTACTTCCTCTATAATCTGCTCCCTATCTGCACTAACCAAGTTCTTGGCCTCTGTAAATTCCTTGTTAAATTGATTATATTCTTCCTCATTCAGTGCGCGATATGCAAGTAACAACGTCCTCAGCCCAGCATCAGCATACTCATCAATATGCTTCTTAGTCTTCTCCTCAAATATCCTTCCATTCTTTCCAAGTCTTTCAAACATGACACTGCTTGTGGGAAAAAAACAGACATTTACTAATTTAAGTTCTAATTCAAACTGAAAATAAAACTGTGAGAGGAAAAAATATTATTCTCTACAAGTTTTGATATCTTGGATCAATTATACAAAAAGATGGCAAAATTGATAGTGATGTTAATCATAGAATTCAAGTTAGATGATATAAATAGAGGCAGGTTCCTGGAGTTATTTGTGATTGGAAAGTACCTAATACGGTAAAAGAAAAGTTTTTTCGTACTATTATAAGGTTAGCAATGCTATATGGCAATGAATGTTGGGCTTTAAAGGGATAACATGAGCGTAAAATGAGGGTAGCTGAGATGAGGATGCTAAAATGAATATATTACCATACTAGAATGGATAGGATCCATAATGATCAAATTTATGGATGAGTTGGAATGGTAGCTATTGAGAAGAAAATGGTGAAAAATCGTTTGAAGTGGTTTGGACATATTCAGAGAATGCATTTGGAGACACCAGTAAGGGGGGTGGATTAAACAATGCAGAGTCCTTTGAAAAGGGATAGAGGAAGACCGACACTTTCAAGGAAGTTATACAGGGAAATCTTTTAATTAATAATTTATCTAGGGATATGGTCTATGATAGAGTATAATGGCATCATGTGATCTATGTAGCCGACCCTACATAGTGGAATAAGATTTTGTTGTTGTTGTTATATTGAATTTCTTTCAATTTAGGAATTATTCAATCATGGTTCAATTGCATTCCTCTTTAGAATTCATTTTTTAGTGTATCTGCCATTTCTACCACACTGCATTACAAATTAAAATCGTATTCCGTATTCAAAATAAACACCATGTGCAAGATTTAAAAGTAGTGGAGGATATTACATACCTATCAGCACCTTTGGAAAGTAGTAATAGCTTCCCCTCCTCATCCCTAACAATAACAGACATCCGCTTTCTTGCACTGCTGAATTCTATTATGTTTAAGAGTTTGTAGGATCTGCCAAGATGGAAATATATACTATAAATATATAACCCAAGTTTCAGTGACAGATAAATATTAGCTACAAGACTAGCAAATTTTGCATAAACGAGAACCATAAACTGACCTTTCCTCCTTCATATTTGATTTGGGGTTGAACTCTCGTATCAAAATTGATGTCTGTGTCCTTTCATAGAATTCAAACCCTAGCTCTCTTGCAGCAATCACAAAAGCTGCCTCATCTGGTGATTCTGCTTCATACGAGACTTTACCTGTTTCTTCGTCAACTTCAGGTACTGCAGTATGGCATACAGCCAGCAAACGCAGAAAGTTCTGGATTTCATTTGCATGAGGCTCGTTGAACCAATTTCCGTTCATAATCCTCTCATCTGTAAAGTTAAATCCTTTGATGGATGACTTTTCTGCAGCATGGTCATCCCCATCAGTCAAATTTTGAAATAAAGGTGATCCTTTTCTTCTAGCTAGAGCTCTCTCAACTTCTGTAACTCCACGACCATAAGCAACCCCAGCAATGGAACACTTGATAAATTCCATAGAATTACAAGTTAAAGTTCCTGTTTTATCTGAAAGTATGGTGCCAACTTGGCCAAGTTCTTCATTCAAATTTGACGTACGAGCATGAGCGGGCTTATCGGTTTCTTCATAATACATGAGCGCATCTTGGTTAATGAATCTGCTCTGAAGAACTTTCACGATTTCTATCGAAACATACAATGAAATGGGAATCAAGTAACCATATAACATAAGCGCGGTTAAGAAATGTAAAATTGCTGCAACTGCTGCTTGGTTTGGATCATAATAGACTGTAGTATTATCCGGTCTAAGGAACCATCTTTTTGTTCTTCCATTTTCTAGGTCTTGCCTCGTTGAAATTCCAAAGAAAATGGATCCTATAAGAGAAACAATGAATAAGACAAAGAACAGGAAGTATATTATCTTATCCATTCGTTTCTCAATTTTGCTTCTCTTCGAAGGAGGGTCTGTTGAATTCTGCATAACCTTTGTATCATGACCTGTAAAGATTACTACACCATAGATAAAATCGGTATTCCTCAGCTTTGAGTCCCTAAGAAGAAGCTGCTGAGGTGCAAGAGGGTACTGTTGATCCTCAAGCTGCAGAGTGCCAACAAAGGAGTACAAATTCGCATTTGGATCTTCACATTTGATCATAGCCTTGAAATCCTGAAAGCTTGAATCTTCTTGCAATTTGGAAGTTTCTTCCACAGCTTGTTTCAACTTAAGATTTGTTTCTCCGTCAAGATTCATGGTCTCAACATAGCAAACAGCATCTTCATAACTCGACGAAAGTAAGACGAGGTCCGCAGGAAAAAATTCTTCTTTTTCCACCTTTACTATGTCTCCGACTTTTAGATCCCTCCATTTAGAATGGTTGAAAACGCCTCCTCCACGATGTACCTTAACCTTTCTGTTATTCATCTCAATATCCTGATGCATTTATGAAATTACATTACCAAGAGTAAAAGGAGAATGTAATCAAGATATTTCATAACGCTACTAATAACTCTCCGTTAAAGACTCCCTGCAAATTCTAAGATGAAAACGAGCTGAAAGTATTTTCTTTTCTGTCTCAGAATGACACATTAGGCGCTGAAATAAGAGAACGAATAAGACTCGAATGGAATCTAGCTGATTTGCAGAAAATTACCTGCTGTTTGCGTTTCCAGTCTTCAAGCATCTCTTTCCCCATACTTATAGCAACCACACCCACGAGAGGAACAACATTGCTGACAGCTGAATAAGGAGAAACGGGGAAGAAGGACAAGATGGCACATACGAGGAAGTAGAAGTTAGCAACCCTCCTAAACTGCTCGAATAACGACTTTGGGAGGAAGGAGGCTAGTGTATATTTAGTAGTTCTCACGTAATTATCGCCGTAATACTCCACGCCTTCTGCTTCGTTGCATAACACTATCCTGGAGAATCCAGGGCCTCCAATACGCGAATGCTCCCCTCTAAACGAAGCTTTCCCACATGTCAACGCATAGATTCTGCTAAAGTGGTGCCTCTTTCTTCTACGACCCGCCATTTTCCTTCACCTGTAAAGCTTGAAACTTCGCATATGATTCAGCTTTTTTAAGTAAACCTCCAAACACCACCACGATCCTCAAACCCCAAGATTGTCTAAAACAACTAGGAACCGATGAGAAGAAAAGGCAAATTTCTATTATCTTTAAGAATGACCTGTAAAAATACTGATTCCAATCCCAGAAAAGAGGTGGTGTGTGATTGATCCTTTTATTCAAGTTCTGGATAACCAATGATTTTTAAGAAAACTATATCCCTTTTCAGGCCTCAAACCCAGGACTTGTCAAAGAAACAGAGGGGAGACAGCGTAATCGGTTTCAGCCATAGCTTGGTTTCAATGGGCTTGAAGCTGAAATGGGACCGCCATCCCAGTTTGACTGGGTTGGGTTATTCAAAGGGATGGGTGGGGAAGGAAGGATGAGAAATAATAAAAATGAAGAAGGGCGGAAGAAATGGACTATAGACCAATTGACTACATCCTTGCAAGACAAATTGAATTGAAGTATCTGACGTTGGCGGCTTCGGCAACTTCTGGGCAGCTCCCAGGATACCATGGCTCCCAATAATTGAGGAAATTCACGGGTCTTCTAGAAACTCGGACCCGAAAATTCAAGCGGGCAGAAACATCCCTTGCATGAAGGTCAGAAAGGAAGTTTTAATATTAATTTGTTTAGATTGCTTTTTTTTTTTTTTTGATCAACTGTTTAGATTGCTTTTGACTTCAGTCTATTTCATGCCTGTGAATGTAAACAAAGAACATTTATTAAGATATTTTTCCTTTCCAACGCTTATGGGTTTACCAAAATCTAAAAATGGCAATAAAAGGGGAGTAAATAAATAGTGTCCATGATTGGAATGGAATGAGTTTTCATAAATGCTAAAAAAGTTAGAAGCTCATATTTGGTGTTTTATGTCTCCCATGACACTTCTTTTTCCTTACAATTTACACTGTCTAAACACACAAAAAGAAACTTAAAATGTGTTATATTTTAATCGATGTCAAGATCAGAATCATGTCTGACACCAATATTAATTACTTAGCTAATAAAATTTTTTAGATTTAAATATAAAGCTTAAATTTACAACTTTTCCTTCTAGCATTCTTAATAATTGCACATGTAAAAAGGGATGTTCATTAAGTATAGTTTTAATGTATATAATTAAAAAATATTTTAAAGTAACTAATATATATATTTATTATAAATAATTAATTTATTTAATTTCTGTAAATAAGTTATTTAAGAGAAATAGTGTGTGTTTGTGATTCATACATTCTGTAGAAAGAATAAATCCCTATTAGTCCACTATGAGGCCTCTTAGGCAGAAACTTTCGATTATTTATTTCACCTTTCAGGCATTGTTTGGTTAGGAATTTTTAGAGGGGAGGTATAGAGAGTGATGGGAATAAATCTGTTTGGATGAAAAAAATGTAGGGGATGACAAGTATCAATTTTTATCTTTTTCTTGGTCATTCCTACCCCTCTCAAAAAGTGGGATTTTTTGGAGGGGTGAGAAAATTTGTTACATTGGCATTAGAAAAAAAAGAGAGAGAAAATATGTTACAATCTAAACTAAATTGCCCATGCCACATTTATGATATTACAGCTTTATCATTCAGACTAAGAGCTTGGTTAAGATTAACTTTTGGAAATTGATTGTATACAATCTAAGATAAGGATGTGAAAGGAGTTTTGTCTTGATTTGTGTAAAAGTGATTTTGAAAAAGTAAGACAAACAAGCTCTAAAACTCACTTTTCTCTCTTTTCTGCGTAAAGAGGAGTAAATTTTTTTTTCTTACCTCCTGACTACATTATTCATTTTTTTTGAAGTTTTTCTTAAATTTTTTTATAATTTCGAAGGCGTTGTGTATCTCCCTAGGCCAGCATTAATATTTTGATCAATCATAATATGTTTCTTATAATTCTAATATAATACTGTTAGTATTATTTTTTATTTTTCAGATAACGTACTTAGCTGTTGTCATATAGTTGCCATGTTATCTTTTTTTCCTTCAACTCACTAATCTAATATTACAAAAATCATGATTTAAAATGCATATAAAAACATTTTATCATATATAAATGAGATAATATGTTATGCTCCCTTTCTTGAACCAAACAAGAAATCTCTCCTTCTCTCACCTCCTTTCTAACATAAAATCCATAACTTCCTCATCCCCCATAACATCCCCTAGCCTCCTCCTCAATGAACCAAACACACCCTCAAGGTTTATGTTAGCTGATTACGAATCTCAAAGTCTCACCATGCCTCAACAAACTCAGTTTTAATTGTAATTTATTGCACTGCTAGTGAGATAGTCGATTAGCGAAGCCCCTGGGCAAGTGTTAGAAAACTATATTGTGGATCCATATTTTACGCCAAGTCGTATTACAACACCTAAATCCCAACACTAATGCGTCCATGATCACTATTCAAATTGAAAAAAATGAATTAGTTTGTATTATTTGAATTGTCAAGCACTCATAATTTTAAGAGAAAACCTCTTACATAGGGGTTAGCAATGGACGGACAGGGTTACCTCACGGTATAACCCGTGGCCCGCTCGTTTATAATACACGGGTATGAGGCAACTCGTATTCGTGGCTCAACCCGTTTTTACCTTGTACAAGGGTACGGGTCAAAAAATATAAGGAAGAGAAGGACCTGTGACCAGTTGAAGCGAGTACATAACCTAACAAGTGGCAATGCTAGGGGTTGGGGCTACAAGCCTGCAACCTGCAATGGCAAGTGGGGAGGGGCCCACGATAAGTGGAGGCAAGGACTGGAGGATGCGTGGAGTTGTGGAGGCGAAGAGCGAGGAGGCGTGGCATAAGGGAGACGCAGCGCAAAGCTCCTTTTTTCCTTAGGGTTAGTGGTGAACAGGTGGAGGTGTGGAGCACTTACAACTGCAAGTTTTTTTTATTTTCTATTTTAAATGGGGCTAAACAGGCAAGCATGGGCACCCTGTGAGTGAAACTATGTCCCGCCCCATTTATGAGCTACCCCACCCATTTTGGACTCGCCCATCATAGGTTCAACTTAAGCAGGTCTAAAAAAGTTCAAATCTCCGGGTCGCGGGTGAGTTCACAGGTAGTGGTTATTTTGCTCACTCATACTCATACATAACCCCAAGAGTGCTAGCTCACATGAACTCTGACCAATAAAAAACCAAAACCTCATTTAGCTTGAATCCTAGCTGGCCCTTCACATCAACGAATCATTGACAACACTTCCCTGGACGTTTACACATTCTTTTCTCTTCCCTCTCGCTACCTTCTACTCTCCTCCTTCATGCATGAACCTTGCTCCCCATCTTGTATCTATATATTATATTTTTCAAATAATTTCATCCACAAAAATCAATCAATGGAAACAAATGTGACTGCATTGTCTTGTGAAATTGAGCTATCATTCCTGGTAGCAGGTGAAAGAAGATGGGGGGAGGGTGGTTGAGGTGAGTAAGGATCCAAGGGGGAGGAAAGGGGTTGCTTGGGACTGGGAGGGACAAAAAGGTAATATGTAGGAAAGAAACAAAGGAGACTTCTAGGAAAGTGTCGTCAGTGGTCGTTGATGTGCAAGGCCAGCTAGGATTATAACTAAATGAGGTGTTGGTTTTCTATGGGTTAGAGTTCATGTATGCTGGAACTCTAAAGCATACAAGAATTTTTCTAGATAGTGTACAGATCTTCCAAGTAAGGTCTTTCTCTCGGCATTCTCTAACCATTCATACCACGTTAAGAACTCAATTTGTAAACTTCTAGACAAACTCTCATAACACAACGAAAATCCTAAACCTAGCGAATCACGTTAATTTTTTCCCACATAGACTTTAACTTAGAGTTTAAGCTGTCAAAATATCAAATATTTTCCATGTCACCCCTCTTCAATGGAATTTTTTACACCATTAGTCCTTATTTAATGATGAGGGACTCACAATGGCATAAACTAAAAGGACTCAATAACAAGGGAAAAACAAAGCTAAAGGGCCTTATTCAAAACTAGATAAAACTATAAGGACCTTTAGATCAATTTCCCCTAATTATTATATCAAATAATTTTTTCTTGAATAGAATATTTTAAATGCATGTGATTACTTTTATTTGCCCACACGTGAAATCATTTTTTAAGGAAAAAACACTATAGAATCATATGGAAAAAAATCTCATAACAAATTCAAATAATTATCAAGTCTCAAGGAATCATATAGTAAGGGATTGTCATTTACTATAACAAATTTGTTCATTTGAAAGAATAACTTAAGGAAAAATGGGAGGGTTACACTATTGACTAATGCTAGCAAAATAGGCCAGCCCATCACGAGTCGAGGGTAAAAAGACTAGCCTTCTAGCAGGTCATGCAACAACGGCCTTTCTAAGCTGGTTACTTACCTTTAAAACATTGATTTAACATTAATTGCCATTATAAAACTCTTTGTTTGTACAAATAGTCAGCCAAAAGAGTGTAATTACTTTCTTCGAGGTAAACCAATCATTGAATTCAAATCAAAAAAATTCATTCCTTCAAGTAATGGATTCATCAACCAACAAAGAACCTAGAGAATAGGCCTCTGGCCCCTTTCTGTACGTTTCATCAAAAGTACACGCAGAATCTACCAAATGAAGCTATAACCTAAATATGAGCCCTATAATGGTAGCAATATACATAAATACAGCACATATGGCTTAAAAGGAGATTATACAATAACTATAGTCTGCTTCAAGCCTCTAGAGCCTTCCCACTTGCTTTGGCATAGGAACTATCACTTAAAATTGTTAAAACAACAGGGTTAGACAAAAGTATCAGCAACTAACCATCCCACTCAGAATGCATACCAATGAGTGGCCATGAGGAATAATGAATTAATGGCATATAATAAATTGATTAGAAGTCATAATAGATTTTCCAAAAACAGACAACAATCATTTCTGATCACACTTCATAATCAAGGTGTATTTATTAATATCAATATCATCATAAACATGAATCTCAACATGCACAAGAAACCACATGGGTCAATAACCTCAGAATATTTTTCCTTACACAAGTCTCCCTTATAACTCCCCCAACCTTATTACCTCTGACTGAACCCATAGGCTGGTGCTGACCCAAGAAAATGGTAGCTACCCACAAAGCTAACCGTGCAAGTGATGTGGATTGGTCAGAACCACTGCTCCCTTCCCTATTATCACTAGAGACGTCATAGGCCCTCATAATGCAGAAGGGCTTAGGATCATCCGATGTACAGCTGAAAGTCTTCCATCCTTATTTCCTTTTTAAGCATGATAAATATTCACCTTCTTATTTCCTCTTTAATGACCGCCCATCAACTCAACATCCTCCACTCCCAGTATCACAATGCTCCATTTTCTAGCATTCAACCGTGGCATATCCACAATTTGTTATCAAACATGTATATTCACAAGACTACCCTATAACAATTTCAAATCATCAAGTTCTTCCTCAAAGGTCACCATAAAAACACAAAACCTTACCAAGGGCATTTACAAACAATTGCCACTTCAAAACATCAATTCTTTGCTCAAATTTTCACAATACATTTTCAATAACTAACAATGCCAAGTTTATCAAATAATCACATTTATATGACAATAATTCAAGATCACTCACAAACAAGTCCCAAGCATGCATAATAAGTGGAAGGTGATTACCTTTCGCCACAGCAAGTTGAAATACCACGGTAATCCACTCCCAATGCTCAAGTTCCTTAAAAAATTAATTAATCTACACAACCATAATAACACATCAAATCTCTAACAACCAACACCACCTCTAAATCCTCACAAACATATATATATATATATATATTTGCAATTCACAAGAATTTGTCCCCTTTCAAAAATTAATATTCACTCAAAGGGTATTCCCAAACCCTAATATGTATTTTCTCCAAGTTTAGATTGGCCAAAATACTCAAAATAGTATTTATTGAATTTATTAATCAAGGAAAATCGTTATAAAATCATAATAACCCCAAATCAAGATTCTAAACCGATTAAAACTCCTTTTAAACACCATATACATTTCTATGGTCTTACATTACTAAAACACAAAACTTAATCAAAACCCTAACCCAAAAATATCCTCATCTCAGCACAAAAATACTACTATTGGGAAGAGAAAAATATTTAGAACAACTTTCATAAAGGAAGAGAAGTGAAAAGGGGAGGTTTTGCTTACCAAAATGATCCCAATAAGTTGCCCTAGCAGAGCTCTACTCGGTTGTCGATGAAAACTGGAAGGGGAGGAAGAAGAATGGAAAAGGAACGTGGAGGATGGGGATTATAATGAGGTCACATGACGTTTGCCATGGTGAAGTTGTCCGGAGACCACACAGCACGCCTGAAATTGGACGATGGCCACGTGAAATCGAATATTGCCTACAACGAAATGGACCCGAGAGCAACCTCACTGTTTGACAAATGATCGCCGTGGTGACCCCTCAAGATGGCAGTAGTGATGGGAACCTAAGAGGAAATTCGCTCTCGAACCGATTGTTCACCGCTACGAAGGCGAACGATGGCCGAGGGGAACTCCCTGAAATCCACAAAAATAACAATTCCAAGATTGCTAAGGGAGTTTTCATCACAAAAATAATCACTTACCCAAAAATAACTCCTAATTGACATTAGGGATGTTACAGGTCAATTTTTAGCCAACCAAACTCGACAGAATTTTTTTATTTGTTTTCATATTTTTCTTAGAAATTATATTTTTTAACTTGGATTTGAAATATATTTTCATTTTTTTCAATACCTAAAATGAAATATCCTTTTTCACAAATTTAATTTATAAAAATATACCATAACTAGACCATTAAACATATAATTCAAATTTCAAACAATACAGCTTAAACATATATGTAAACACCATATTTTGTTTGGAACCAAAGGAAAATAATAAAATTGATTAAAAAAGTCATTCTTAATTATTTATTGCAATTGAGGAAAACTTCATTTATGATGATTGGGGTGCAATTGAAAATCTTCATAGCAAGGAGACTACCTCTTCTGAAAGCAGCAGCTCTAAGTGAACTAGTTTTCTCTCTCTTGGACTACATGCCAAGAATTTTGTGCATGGATGGAAGACATAGGTCAACGCAATATCTAGTCGGACCAGCAAATTGGTGATGGTTGGAACGAAAAAAAGAAGAAAATTGAATTGGTGCCAAGTGAAATCATGGATGATACCATGTATGAGAAGGAACCTGAGAATGGTGTACAAGAG
>QFDD01004960.1:0-17847 GCA_006871305.1 Vachellia collinsii | reverse complement strand
TGATTTGATTTGATTCATTGGTTTCATCTTCTCTTATTATTTTATATAACATAAATTAATTAATCATGTTATTTTCTAATTATATATATTGACTATTGTGTCTGATTTTTTCAGTGGGCTGATCTATGTAAATCATATCTGGTTGAGGCAACATGGTACCATAATGATTATAAACCCAGCTTCCATGAGTACCTAGAAAATGCATGGATTTCAAGTAGTGGACCAGTCATACTTTGTCATGCTTATTTTCTACTTCCTAATTCAACAAATGAGGAGGATTCAATTTCGTTAGAAGAATATTCTAATGTTGTTCGCTGTTCATCAACTATTCTGCGGCTTGCCAATGATTTGGGAACAGCCAAGGTATCATAAAACAACCTTTTCATATTTAATTAACCGTACTGCATGAAAAATGCCACTACCTCTAGCCTTTAACATAATAAGTCCCGCACTACAAAAAAACATAAAATTAGCCACAGAATTTGCCACAGAATTTCCGACGGAATTTGCCACGGAATGAATTCTGTCGGAAATTTCACCGTCACAAAATGTTTACCGACGGAATTTCAATTCCGTCGGAAATTTCCGACGCAATATTCCGTGGCAAAGTTTGCCACAAAATTTCCAACGGAATATTCCGTCAGAAATTTGCCACGGAACGGAATATTCCTTCGGAAAGTTTGCCACGGAATTATCCGTAGCAAATTTCTATTTTTTTAAATAAATAATAATGCCACGTGGCACCTCTGCAAGCCGCCACCTCACCCGGGCCCATGCCACGTGGCACCTCCGTCAGCCGCCACCTCAAGTTAACCCCCTGCCACGTGTCACCTCCTGCAGCCGCCATGTGTCACCACCTAATAAATTCTCAATTTTGCCTCCTCCAGGATTCGAACCCCCGACCTCCTATGCACGCGCGTGATCCCTTACCAGTTGAGCTGCAAGAACCTTGTATCTTCTAAACGCATATTTAAATATATATACTGCATAATAACTTATTTATATATATGTTTATATGATTATTAATTTCATAATTTTTATTATCTTAAACAATATTAATTTTAATATAAAATTATTACAAATAAAATAAATATTATTTCTAATATTTTCATATTTAATATTGATTTTAATTAATATATTAATTAAGATTTAATATTAAATAATAATAATAAAAAATAACAAATTTAAAATTGAAATTAATAATTAATTAATAAAATTATAATTATTATAATTAATTAATTAATAATTAAATTTGCCACGGAATTAGCCACGGAATACGTTTCCGTGGCTAATTCCGTGGCTAAATTTGCCATGGAATATTTCCGACGGAATTTCCGTCGGAAATTGCCACGGAATATTTTTCCGTGGCTAATTCCGTGGCTAATTTTGCCACGGAAAATTTCCGTCAGAAATTGTCACTGAATATTGTTTCCGTGGCTAATTCCGTGGCAAATTTTGCCACGAAAATTTCCGTCGGAAATTTTTCCGACGGAATTTTTGATGGATTTCCGACGGAATTAGCCACGGAAAAATTTCCGTGGCTAATTCCGTCGGAAATGAGGTGTTTTTTTGTAGTGCCGGTAGGCAGATTTTGACAAATTTATGAAGCTAAATAAATCACTTTATAGTATTTATATTTACCGTTTTTCTCCAAACTAATTTACTTGATTTATAAATTAATGTATAATCTAAATACTTATGTATTGCAAAGAGATTATGATACATCCGGTCCATATATAAGAACCAATTAATTTTTTGGGGAGATTAAAGAAAGAAAAATAAATTATTTCGTTATAATATATATTTTGAAATACTTCTATTATATATCGGTTTATAAGTTAGTAAATTAATTTAAAAAATAATAAATATATCAGTTAATTTGCTTCCTTAATCTCTCAAAAAAAAATTCATCCAGCTCTTACATTAAGGACTTGAAGTAATACAACATATGCTATAATGAAGTAATTTACTTAACTTTTTTAATATCTCTAAATTAGTCGACTAGGTTTTATATTAAAGATTGGATGTAGTTTTGAATTTTGATGTATCTTTAATTTTGCAGCGAGAAAATGTGACTGGGGACGTACCCAAATCAGTTGAATGCTATATGAATGAAATTGGAGTATCTGAAGCTGAAGCTCAGAGGCACATGAATTCCTTGATCTGTGAAACTTGGAAGAAGTTGAATACAGAAGTTAGCAATTCTTCATTTTCACAGAGTTTCATTGAAGTTGCTTTGAACATTGGAAGGATGTCACTCTGGATTTACCAACGTGGAGATGGCCATAGCATTCAAGATGATGAAACTAAGAATTGTATAACATCACTACTTTTCCAGCCTATTGCATGAATTTAATAATTTGATGCAACGACGAGTCTGTTTAATTAATTTGCTTTCGAGAGTATGTAACGTAATGCAAGAAGTCAAACATTTCCAACTGTGTTTGGAAATCAATCAAACTATGTGTTTTTTTTTTGTTGGTGAATAATGCTTTTTGAATAATTAATATGAAAAAATTGAAGTTATTTAATATGGAAGCATCTTAATTGTTATATCATGATTTAGGAAAGTTTTTCAATTTATGTGACTTAAAATGTACTTCAGATGTCTGAGGAAAGCTTGTGTACTCGTTTATATGATATGCCATTGAATTAATATTGTGTTAATGAACTAAAGAAGGATTAAGAAAACCATTTTTGAAATATATACCTGTAATTTCCTTTTATTTCTGATTTGGTGGCTGTATGTTTTTTCTTATGAAATTTTTTAATTTCACTCTTTTTGTACCGTTAACTTCACTCTCTTAGTATTGTTAACCCACATACAGAAGCCAATTGTGCTAACAAAATAAAATTTAAAAAAGTTAATAATGAAAAAAAAATACACGGATATCGATCTAAAAACTAAAAAAGAACTTCAGAGATACCAATGGTTTTCCCATCTATTTCATGTAAAGCAATAATCAAAGCAAAAATTGTACCGTACATGTGTTCTACTATTAGCATAACTAGTAAGCTAATCATGGCAACACAAAACTACCCTAGTGACCCATTCTCCTGCAATTCAAAGCCAAAACAGGGACTGTGTTCTACCTCCAAAATAATGAAACATGTGAATTATATTTGGAAGATCCTCAAAGGTTCACTACTACAGATGGGGATTTAATGTCCCCCTCTTACGTCGGTTTTTTTAAAACGGAAGTTAGAGATTCAATTGCCTCCAACGATTAGTGGGAGATTAACATGACAACCCCAATGTCCATTTTCTAAACGGACATGACATCCTCATGCTTCTCACGTACATTTTGTAAAAACGGACACGAGAAGCAGTATTGTCATGTTCGATTTCAGCTGAAAAGGGACGTCAACATGTCACGTCTATTTTTAAGGAAAAAAGGACATGCTTGTTATACTGCTCACATTTATTTTTTTAAAAAGACGTTATAATCAAATACTTCTTACATCCCTCACAAAGACGTCCCTCCCAAAATGAACGTGAAAAGGATAAAAAACGGATGTGAAGTGTCTGTTGTAGTGATGGTTGTTGGTTGTATATGGTATAATCCACATCTTGGGGTCAACTATCTACAACAAACAAATACAAGAGGATCAACCAATAGGAATTGGATCTAGTAAAAAGGTTAGGCCCTTACAATGTGGTGGATCAATGTTCGAATCTCCATTAGAATATATACCCATATTAGTGCTTGGTATGAATGTATCTTCATTAGAAGGATACATGTATTTGCACGCTGAGGTTGAAGTAGATATTGAAAATGCACGGGTCCCACTTCCCACAAATTAGGTTACAACTGTGGGCCAAGCCCTCAAGAATTATATTCCATGGCCCAAGAAACTTGTTGGCCCATCTTAGGAGTGGCTCCACATCTACACTACAAGCGCTTGCTAGATGAATCTATTCAACATCCGTCTCTATTTTGGAGACAAATGATAATTTGATGATAATTTTAAGTGTCATCGTTGAGATGGAGGATATGATGCGGATCCTAAAGCAAGATAAAGTTAACATACAACACTTCTGTGTGTTTTTTTTCCCCTCAAGCACAACTATTTATTAGAGACAATCATTTCATATCACTGTCTATACACTAAATAAATGTAGGTACATTTTATGATAAGGATTCAAACTTTAGTTCGCTAAATCTTGAGAAACTAGCCATTTTAACTAAACATAACCCTTGTTAGTAACATTTGTTTATATTTGTTAGGGCAGAACTCGCACCAAATTCTTCCAGCATGCTTGTTATATTGTTATCATTTGTTGTTAAAATGTATATACATATTTGTAAATTCATCTATAAGCACTTGTACTTTTGTATAAACTCTTGTAATGTAAATTAAAATTTGTAAAACTTTGTTTTTGTTAGATATTGAGTTGAAATCCTTCGCAAGCCAAAGGTGGTAATGTATTTTTTCTGTCCAAAAATAACAACAATGAACAAATAAAAAATGGTAACCATAAAAGATGTTTTTAAGTACATTGAATTACAAAATTCTATTGATAAAAAAGGGCTACAACAATATTTAATCTCTCGAGTTTGATCCCTTAAATTTCATATTATAAATTTTGATCCCTCAAAAGGCAAAATACTTCGAGCTTTTACGAAGTTATAGATATCAATATTTTAAATGGTATGAAATATAAAAAATCAAAAGCTATGATTCGAACCTAAAAGGATCAAAACCAAAACAAGAGTAAACTTACATAACCAAAAATGGTATTACCCTTGAAAAAATTTACAAAATACCAGTTTTTCTACCATTTTCTGCATGAACATTGAATTATCGTTATATCAAAAGTTAATATCTACACAGCTCTGCAAGAAACATACAGTTTTTTAAAAATAAAATAAAATAAAACTAAAACGACAAGGGGGGGAAACTGTCTACTTGAATTCCACTTCCCTACTGCCACCACAAGCAATTCTTAATTCCTTGAGCAGAGACTCTTGAGGCTGCAATCCAGCCGCCTTCATATGATACAAAAGTTTAATAGCTTCAACGTACAACCCATTCTGCATGTACCCATTAAGCATAGCATTCCAGCAAGCCACGTTTGTTCTATTATGAATCATCTCAAACACAAGTTTTGCTTCTCTCACTAACCCAGTTCTTCCATACATGTCTATTAAACCACACTCCACATAGGCATCTGACACTAGTCCAAGCTTGATGGCATCAGCATGGACTTGCTCACCACAGTGTCCATGGCTTGGCATTCTTCCACATGCTTTAAGAACACTAGAAACTGTAAAACTGTTCTTCCTTATTCCTTGCCTTCCCATCTCCTTGAAGTCGTTGAGAACCTCATAGAAATGAGTTTCTCTGCAATCATTCACAATTTTAGCAGTCCAGGTGAAAGTGTTCTGTCTAGCTAGCTTGTTAAAGGCCATATTTGCATCTTCTAGGCAATTAAATTTCCCATAGAATCTAATCATTAAGCAAGTGAGAAGTACATCATCACTAACGTCCAACTTGACTAACAACCCATGAACTTGTTTTCCCAGATACAGATTCATACTGGAGGCACATGCCTTGAGAAGACAAACCAAGATCCAATTGGGCAGTTCCAAAATACTCACTTGGTCAAGCATGTTGCGAAACAGACCTATAGATTCCTTGTAATCTGCATTATCAAAATAAGCAACAAGTAAGATAGCCCACGAGTTGATATCCCTCACAGGCATTTTATCAAACAGGTGGTGCGCACACTCCACCAACCCACATGAAGCAAACAAGAGGAGAAGCCGATTGACGAAGCTTAAGGGAGGATTAATGCCGCTTTGGGTAATATGGGCATGTAGCTCCATGGCAGTATGAGGGTCCCCAGAAACAGTACATTCTTCTATCAAAGAGACGTACATGTCAATGGGTATAGAGAAGCCAAGACCATCCATCAAGTGCAATACATCAGATATCGTGCTCTGAGTAGGGATAAATCCTTTTTTCTCGTTTTTATTCTTCAAACTGAACCCATTTGAATGATTAGGTTGGGGACGGAGAAGTTTAATGGATTGCGATGAAGTTGAAGGCAGATTTTGTGTGGGACTATTGAGCTGAAGTTGAAGAGGGTGGTTGTTTGACTGACGAGTAACAAACTCAGTAACGGGTAATTTTGAGGGAAGAGAAACCATTTTTGTATAGTTAAAGTTGAATTTCTTGATTTGACACAGTTGAGATCTTCAGTTTCAATTTCATACCCCTTAATCTTTGATTTTGCAACCAACGAGTGAGTAACGCCAAGTATCGACAATGTCCGAACAACAACATGAACTTGAGATTTCAATTAGAACGGTCTGTTGTCAACTTCTATTATGACTCAATGTATCTCGAGCATTTTCATCTACAAAATAGAACCGTGTGTCAGACATGTATGAACTTGAGCAACATACATCAACTATTTAAGTACTTCCGGAAATTAAGACAAGGCAATCATGCACTTAGGCCTAAAATGGTACCAAACCATTCAATAGTTTAAAAGAATCCTCCTTTCTATTCATAAAGAGCCTGCATATAAAATTTGTGCAATTGAAGACAACTCCAAGCATAGATAAGGAACATCACACATAGAAAATAATTTAAAGTAATCTCAAATGAAGAAACAAGACAAATATATTTTATGCTCAATTCCTTTATGATGATCCGCAGCCCACATTTGTAAACAACTAAACTAATCATTCTAATAATTTTCAAGCCTATATTTCTAATCTTTATACATTAACATACAATAAGTGTTTCAAAATAAGGTCTAACCAAAATTATGACTTCCACCAATAGCTACCCGATACACATATATATTCTCTTCTAGAGGCATTTTAACAAACAGTTAGCATGCATAGCTAGCCCAATCATAAAAGATACTTCAAGACGCGTAAGTTTCTTTTCAAAACTTCAACAAACACACTATTCAAGTTCCACCAAATCTTCAAAACAACACACTACAAATCACAAACTCCAAACTCATTATAGCTTATAGAGAAAGAGAAAAGGGCCACTTGTTTAGATCTAACGACTTTTTTTCTCCCAGGCATTTTAACAAACACATTATAGGCACTTAAAAAGGATCAAGTTCATATAACAATATTCATAATTTCTTCAAGTACTAATCAAACCCCTTTATGTATCACAAAAGCTTAACCATACTACCGAATCATCAATACAATTGATTAAATTACAAAACCCAATTTCTAACATGATTCACCTAAGAAATCGAAGAAAGATCATATCATAGTTCTTAATCTTTCATCTAGACAAAACTCAAAAATATTGTAATAATACCTATCATTATAGCCTCCTTTTCTTCCACATAACGCACATAGCAAAAGGAAGGAGGAGGAGGAGGAGGAGGATATAGCAGTTCTGATAAACAAAGAAAGAAGAAAGTAGAGGAGATTGACCGAGGGAGGTGAATGAATGAGAACAGAGGATTAGGACACCACCGGGAAGCAGGGGCTCCTTAAGCTTCCCTCTTCTCTCTCGTACGGGTCGACCGAACAAGAAGCAGAAATATCTCGACATGTTTTTCTTTTCCTTCTCCTAGAGCATGTTTGGTAAATGCTGTGGAGAATAGATTCTGTCTTGGATTGCGTAAAATAGCTTTTGGAGAATAGATTCTGGAGAATAGCTTTTGAAAAAGCTAGAAAGAATAGCTTTTTGGAAAACCATGGTTTCCACCCCCAAACCATGGTTTTGAGAGTTAAAAGCTATTCTGGAGAAAAAAAGTATGTTTGTCTACCACTTCTGAAACCATGGTTTTGGACCCAGAAGCTATTCTGCATTTTCGAAACATGTTTGTCAACAGCTTTTTCAAAACCTTAGTTTTCCTTCAAAACCAAGGTTTTGACAAATTGCCAAACATGCACTTAATATGCTGAGTTACATGTTTCATGCCTTAAATTTACCCAAATCTTTCAGTTTAATCTTCGATTTTGAAGTTAAAAAGTTTGATTTTAGTCTTTAATATTGTGAGTTTTGTTCTACAGGACTTGGCCGATTTTAATAATAATAATAATAATAATTCATCCAATAATGTGGTATTATACACCTCAATAAAGTTGAGATGGGAATGTAAGCTAACCATTTACAACATACGGGCTATTTGGTGCGAGTCTGTGCAACCCACATTTTGACAGGCTATCAAAATCCCAACCCTAACCTATTCCTAAATAGTTTAATTTTAATTTTTAAATTTTTGTTTCTATTATATGTTGCAAAAATTTCAATAAATAAGATAAATAATTACAAAAATAATTAACATGAAGTTAATTAACTCAAATAAAACATTTTCAAAGTTTACTTTCATGTAATATTTATCAACTATAATATCTTTAATAAATTTTATGTATTTCATTTTTAAACATTTTTTAAAAAATATTTATTTGTGTTGCGTAAATAACAATAAGTTTGAAATAAATATATACATATGTATTGTGTGATTTATGATTATGAGTACTTAACATTTTAAAAAATTTACTTCAAAAATTAATTTTTTAATAGACACACACACACATGACGGGAGCACCATCTTGAATCTGCCTTAGCCTGTAGGTTTTGAGCTCATAATACTGGCTATACTCCTAAGCCATGCGAATTCTGCATATTTAAATAACAAAATAACTACTGATATATATATATTTTAAATTTCAATAGTAAAGACCAGAAACTAAGTTTCATTTTTAATAGTATATATGTGTATTAATAAGGTCACATCAGTTGCGGATTTAAATTTAAAATTTTATGTGTTGTGGGCTAATTACTTATCAATTAATCCAACATTTTGTTAGGATACTTGTTAGCTTAATCTTAGGGACAATTATATGTCCTTTTTTAATTGAAAGAATTACTTGTAGAGTCCCATGCAAGAGAATTAATATCATAAAGATTTTAGGTATGTGCAGCCTATATTTTTTTGGGCACCTAAAACACCTCCAGAGTTAACTTTTCATATATTATTTAATAATTATAATATCTTTAATAAATTTTATGCATTTTATTTTTAAATATTTTTTTAAAAAAAATATTAATAACAAGTTTGAAACAAAGACATATGGTTTATAATTAGAAGGATATAACATTTTAAAAAATTTACTTCAAATATTAATTTTTTTAAAATATAAATACATCATGTTAGCCCGTGAACATGCAAACTAAAAGGTGTGGGCTGTCAAAACACCATCTTGAACCTGCCTTAACCCATAGGTTGAGCCCTTGAGCCCATAATACTCCCAAACCATGCGAATTATGCATACTTAAATAACAAAATAACTAGGAAGACATATTTTAAATTTCAATAGTAAACACCGGAAACAAAGTTTAATTTTTAATAGTATAGTGTGTATTAATAAAGTGACATGGACTGTGGATTTGAACAAGGATAAAAAAATCAGACTAGACCGGCCGGTTCGATCGGTGAACCGGCGGACCGGTCCATGGTCCGGTTCGGTCTAACAAAAAACGGGGGATCGGGTTGACTGGATCACATATATATTTTTTTGAAATTTTTTTATATGCTTCATTTGCTTTTTTTTTAAAAAACATTATGTTAAGGTTCCACGGAAAAAAATTAATATTAAAAATGTCTCAAAAGGTTTTTATTAGCAAGTAAAAGAGCATCATTGACAAGTGAATGAGTTATCAATAGCAACCTTTGAGACCTTTCTGATATTAACTTTCTTGTGTGGGACTTTAATACAATTTCTCTCTTTTTTTTATTGTTTTTATTAATATTTAGTGACAAAGGGAATAACTAGATGGTATTTCTTCCTTTCCTTTTTTTTTTACTACAAACATGATTTTTTTTTATGATTGATTCTTAACGTTTTATGGTTGATGAATGAATTTTAATGATGTTTTTTAATTACGAATGATTACTAATTACAATGGCTAAAAGATTTTAACTGATAAAGATGAATATTTTGAAATTAAACATTATTAAAAGTATTATATTTTAATATTATCAATTAAATGTCATTATTTTAATATGGCTGGTCTGACTCCGGTCTGACCCCGATTTGATCCATTAACCCTTGACACACTACATCGACCAGTTCAATGCCCGATCCGGTTTTTTGAACCTTGAATTTGAAGTAATAATTTTATGGGTTGTAAACTAATTACTTATCAACTAGTACAACATTTGTTGGCATATTTGTTGCTTAATCTTTTGGACAATTATATTTCCTTTTTTTTATTTGTTTTGTTAGATGCGAAAAGTCTGAGAGTATAAATAAAGCCCACGTGTCTCACACATGGCAACGTGGATTAGGTAGCCGATAAAGCCGTCCTGGCCCGGCCCAGTCTCCTAGAGTCATAAATCAACACGCACATTCACATTAAATGAATAATTAATTAATTAAATAAAACAGAAACCCAACGCGTCTTTTCTTTTTTTTCTTTTGTTTTTTTTTGCCATTAACGCGTCTTATTAATTCATGCCTATTTTAGTTTGAGAATTCTTTTTTTTTTTTTGCCAATTCAATTTTATTTCATTGCAGGTGTCAACTAGGACCTGCCGACTGAAACTTATTACCAGATCTATATAAGCAGCCGACTAGTTTGATTCATCAAACATAGTTTTAGTTCACAATTAAGCACATTCGCTCCTTTCATTAATTATGGTGACTCGCAACTTTATACTTATAGTTTGAACATAAGATTATTGGTTAAATTGAAAAAACCCTTACCAATTGATTTTTTTTTTCGGTGAAATGGTATTAACCTCTTCCCTTAAAGGAAAGCTGCTGCCACCCAGTATCCTGACCATTAAACTGAAGCAGCCAGACCAATCTAAATTTGAGAGAAATAAATGCGATCCACATAAATCGGTTTCAAGGCTTACCAATTGATATGAACCCTCCATTGTAACTTAGTTTTAGAATACATCATTCTACACTTCGAATGCATATAAAACAATGGATATAGCATTATTTTTTAATTTTTTTTCTGCGAAACAGTATATTAAATAACAAATAATATTGTAATTTTTAGAAACCTTTTTTTGATGAAAACAAGGCGCAAGCTAGAAGTCAATAAATAGAACAAGAGACTTCAATATTGACATTCATACGATCAGATTTATTTGGGACTTAAAGATTCGAGCATTTGTGTTGTTCATCTTTTTTTTTATAATTTTTAAAATGTCATTATATAGTGTTCAAGTGATGGAGCCCATAGCCATATTATATTTATATCTTCAATTTTTCATATTATAAATATATAACTACTAGTGATATATACACACACATAATAATAAATATTGATTTTTTATAGTCACATGTATTTTTCTATTAGAAGTAATTTTATTTGAAATATTGTTAAATATTAAATGTTGATACATTTTCTTCATAAGGATTCAAATAGTGCTTCACATACTAAAATTGAAAATTTTACAATGGTGGTAATTCCTGTCATTTAAAAAAAAAAAAATTAGCACACCTTTTACTGTATGTTCAATGCCATGGGGTATAAGTAATTGCAACTTTTCTTATGTAGTATCACTAGCATCTAATATTTCGAAAATAAATCCAGTAGAAAAATAAGACTTTAGTTTTCAATTATTCATATTAATTTAATTAATTAGATGGGATTTATCTGGGGAAGATGATTTGTACGTGTGCACTCTAAATATTTAATTAATTATTTACTATATTATATTTTATGTTGCTTACGCGGTTGCAAACTTCATGTTCTAATCTTCTTTCTCAAATGACGTACGTTTCCTTCCAAGCAACTTCTTGTGATCTCTATAAATATAACGTTCTCTTCTTCCTCCTCCTCCTTCAAATTGAATCATTCTTCTTCTTCGTCTTCGGATATTTTCTTGTAAGTATCGACTTCGTCTGATTCGGTTCAACTCAGTTCTGCAGAAGAGCTTGGTGTATATATATATATATATACTCTTTCAATCATGAGCTCTGGAGTTCCAACAGGTAAATTTAATTGTGATATTAAGATTTTGCTTAAGTTCTTAGATAGCTTCTTGTTTAATTTTAGAAGCAGGCGTCAGAGCAAACGGATATATATATATATCAATAGTGTATGTTAATTAGAATTCTTTCAAGATGATAATATGCCTGTTTATATCACCATTGAAAAATCATATTTACATAAATCTATGTTGAAAAATGAAAATTTCTTTTACATAGTTTTCTATAGTCAGTAAATCATGTATATATAAAACTTCTCTCATATAGTTTCTTATAGTTAGTAAATTACGTTGAAAAAGTAATATCTATAGCTAATTCAAATAGACACAATACTATGCATGTGATTTGTAGAAGTTTATTAAAAATGAAAATTTCAATTTTCCGTGGTAGGAAAATATGAAGAAAATATTAATGGAGTAATTTCTGGCTTTGAGAGATTAAGTTAACCATTATCAACATATAGATAATTGGATTAAAATATTTATTAATGTTATATATATATGGAATTCTTCAAAAATAAATGGTATCATCACAATTTCAATAAGTATATGGAAATTGGTGGTTCGTCATTATTTTGTTCTTATCTAATCAGGCTGTGTTTGTTTAAAGTGAAGAAAAGAGATTATATAATCGTAATTATTGGCCTTAATTTTCTCCATGTGGGCCCCATAGTATCTCTCATTTAAATGAATGGATTATGATGTGGCACGTAGATTATTTGAGTTGCATTATTGGGAACTTTATAAAATACATAACTTTTCATCAATTTATTATATTCATGATATAATACAATTAAATTTTAAATGGTGTAAAAGGAGACACGGTCTTTTATAAACAGTGCAATTTTCAAAAATGTGTCAAATTGATCGAAACTTCCATCCATTCTTTTACATCAAACTCACTTTAGCTTTATTCGGATAGGAATATGGGGTCATTTCAATCTCAATGAGATTGCTAATATTGCACTATTTTTAAATGATTTTATCTAATTTTTCCATTTTTAAAACTTAATTATACTAAATGCTCATAAACAAAAAAAATCATGTTGGTAAAATTACATATTTACCCTTTATTTATTTATTTATTTTTAAATTGCAGCACTTATCCAGTTCTTACTTTGACACGTCAATGCTATGGAGAAATACTTACATACTCCCGGAGTGCCATGTCATCCATACTCTGTCCAATGAGAATGTTCCAAGTGTCATTTATTGTGGATCTCATATCCCATAAATTTCTCTTAATTATTCCTATTTTTCCATAATAAATATCTTTTGTAATGGGTTATGTAAAAATGAAAATAATTAGGAGAAATTTATGGGATATGGGATCACAATAGATGATACTTGGAATATTTTTATTGGGCAGAGCATGAATGACGTGACATTCCGGAAGTATGTAAGTATTTCTCCAGTGCTATGTCCGTAGCTATAAATGACAAGAAGATTAATTAATTTAAAAATTATTTTTTAATTTTTTTTAATGAACAGCGTATCCCAATAATGCACCACCATCAACAACGTCACCTGGTAGCGTATATAGAGTTGCTCCTCCTCCACCGGTTGGTTATCCCACCACAACTGGCCCTTCACCAAACCCTCAAACTGCTCATGTCACCACCAACTCCAGGGGTGATGGCTTCTGGAAAGGATGGTATTTCTCCACCCTCTCTCTCTCTATATATCATTTTTTTTAAGATTAAAGTATAAATTTGTTCAGAAATTTTTTGCAAATGAGCAATGCTGATCCTTTTAGATTCAATGTGGTTGTGGAAGTTTCAAATTGTAACAATATTATCTCATACTGTTAAAAAATTAAAGTTGACTGTTAACTTTTTGAACGGTAAAAGGCATATGGGGCCTAGCGTTTCATCTTAACGAAAATTTTTTAGACAAATTTGCGCGGTAACCATATTTTTTTTAATGCTTTTATTCAAAGGTGGGCTCCATTATAGCAACCTACTGTATGCAACTTTTTCAAAATATTTGAATATGATTTTCAATTGCCTCACCAAACTTGATCTGATTATTAAACACTTCCTTATCTTCTTTGAAGATGGGTTTGAAATTTTTTTTTGTGAGGATCTGACTTGTGGGTAATTTTTAAATGGTTAAAATTATGCATGATCTGACTTGAATTTTCACCATGTTCAAAAATTCTATATTAAACTTCCTAAACTCTTCTTATATTCATGTGGATAATATAATTATCATACAATTAACATAAGCTAGAACTAATTGAGTATATTTTGCTTGGTTTGACCAATTTTATGCAGTTGTGCGGCATTGTGTTGCTGTTGTGTTTTAGACGCTTGCTTCTGAGGAGGCAGATTAATTCACCAACACATATAGGATTGTGTGTGTATTTATTTATATATCGTCTTTAATTATTTGACTGATCATGTTTGGATCATTTTCTTGAATAAATTAAGGATGATTGTAATGTAAAACTTGATTGTTTTAGTGTTTTTTTTCCTTAATTTCATGGATCCATTGCTGTTGTTAGGATCTTGTATAATATATGGAATTCTTTTTTATGCAATAAATAATAATGTTTCTTTTTCTTCCTTTTAGAAAAGTTTGGCTTGGGATTTAAATTTTCCATATTCATAAGCTGAGTAATTTTTTTATTAAAGGAATTAAAACAAGCAATGTAAGCTTATTAATGTAGTTCATACTTGCGCAGAAGGTTCCATTTACCACAATATTATATATATATATATATATATATAAATGCTTTTCTGCACTGGTTTTGTAATTGGTATAAGCTTTAGAACCAATGTTGAAAAAAAAAATCTTAAATCCTTTACACCATTCACAATACATGTAGTGCAAAAAAGGTACAGAGAAACACCAATTCCAATACAATTTGTTCAATCTCACTGAGGATGTGTCCATATTTAATTCCTCGTAATGTCTTTAAAAGAATTCTCTCCAGTCATGTTTGGCTATGTGTTTGAAACCATGGTTTGATTTCAAAACCATGGTTCAAAAAACGGTGGATAAACATGCCTAAAAAATGCAGAATAACTTTTAACTCTTAAAACCATTGTTTTGTGTGAGTTACACAAGCATCCTTTGATTCTCCAGAATATCTTTTAATCCTCAAAACCATGATTTGGAGGTAGCAACCATGATTTTCTAAAATGCTATTCTTTCCAGCTTTTTCAAAAGTTATTCTCCAGAATAACTTTTACGCAAACAAAAATAAAAACTATTCTTCAAAAGTTAATTCAAATATACCCTAAGAATATTGTGTCCAAAAAAGGGTATCGGTCCAAACAAAGGCAAAGCTCAAAGAGTAAGCCCAAAAACAAAGACAGGCCCATAGAAAGTCTAACAGGGAGAAACATGGGAGTATCAAATGGAAACCTCCAGAAATAGTCTAACCTCCACATTCTGGAAATCTCAAGGTTGATATGTTAGATTTGGAAATATAGTAATTCACTGGGGAGTTATACACAATCTAAAGAGAGACCCTGAATCACAGAGTCCCACTTCACTATTCAAAAATGTTTAAACCAAATGGTTTAACCTTATGCACCTGAAATGCCAGGATATACGTGTTAGATTTGACAATATAGTAACTGACCCCGTGTATTCTAGAAGAGAGAGTTTTGCACGATTTGAGGATACACCCTTGAATCACAGTCTTATCGTACTATTCAAAAATGCTTTAATCAAACTGTCAATTTCGTTAATCTCGGAATAGACAGGTTAGATATAAAAATATAGAAATTAATCCCTATATTTCAAAGGATAGATGCACGACTTGGGAAAACCACCTATTTATCTAAGTTCTATTACACGTTACACACAGTTGATCAAAAAAAAAATTACACGTTACACACATTTTGACTCATACAAAACTATTTTTAAACTTACTTATTTTTCTAGACTTCATTGTACTCACATCAATTTATCAATATGATCGCTCTATTTTATCTTACACTAAATTTATTGGCTCTTTTATTTATTTTATTATTATTGATGACCCAAATTTGCTATTATCCCTTAAAGAAAATTGGCTAAAACAAACATTTATCTCATTGTTGACACCCGATCTCCAGTACTGACGGGAAGCTTTAATGCTCATGATCATGGGGAGGAAGGGAATCTATTTATTTCTTAAATTAAGGAATTTGGGACATGTGCCCTAGAATTTATTTTGCAATTAAATATCATGAGAAAGCAGTGTAAATTCAAAATTTTAAGGAACGTATGGTTATTAATTGAGTTGTGGGGCCGTTGGTGTAAATTTCCCAGATAAAGAGCAATCATTTTTATAAAATAATGTTAATCGACGAGAGTTAAACAATGGAGGGAACCATAATAAACTAAATGTATTTAAAAAATTGAAACACTAAGGTATGATTTCGTCTTTATTTTACCAATAATTTACAAGTCCTTGCTTATCATTTTTTTGTCAAAAAAAAAAACCTCACTCCTACATATGGAAAAAAAAAGTCCTTTTACTCCTTTGTTTGGGGAATAAAACCTTTTACTTGTAAAAAAATCATGAAATGTGTTATCATTTTGTAGTAAAAAGAATTGTATTTGGTGAAATATGGTATTGTCCTAGATTTTCTAGCTTGCAAGATTTTATTAGTATTTTTGAATTTAATATTTAAATGACTCTAAATTTTTCTACCTCTCCTTAAAAAAGTAAACCCATATAAAATAAATTGAACAAAACTTTCCCACTTCCATTCTCAACCATTAAAAATTCACACTCTAAATATAGCCTCTACTGAAATATGCAAAATTTTGCAAATCACTCTGGAAATTCAACCCAACACGATGCCCGGAAGTCAAATCTGAATCTAAAGGCAAAAACCAAAACCTATCATCACCACCAAATCAATTTGAATCAAACCTGAAACATGCCAAGCAAGCTAAGGAGGGCCATTGGTGCAGTAAAAGATCAGACAAGCATAAGTCTCGCAAAGGTAACAAATGCAGCAAATCTTGAAGTTGTCATCCTCAAGGCCACAACACACGATGAGATTCCAATTGAAGAACGTTACATCAATGAAATTGTGACTCTCGTATCATCAAACAAAGTTTATGCAGCAGAATGTGCTCAATCCATTGGGAAACGCATTGGGAAGACAAGGAATTGGGTTGTTGCTTTGAAATCTCTCATGATCATCCTCAGAATCTTCCAGGATGGTGATCCGTATTTCCCCAGGGAAGTCTTGCACGCCATGAAACGAGGCTCGAGAATCCTGAATCTCTCAGGATTCAGAGACGATTCGAGTTCAAGTCCGTGGGAATACACAGCTTTCGTCAGGTTAATGGCTTTGTACCTTGACGAACGCTTAGATTGCTTCCTAACGGGGAAGCTTCAAAGAAGAATCACATTCAACAATCACCATCACCATCATCATCATCATCATCAAATCCCTTTCAAGAATCAGAAGATGTTCAGTGATAATGTAGGGATCAAAGGTATGAAACCTTCAATATTGCTTGACAAGATTACTTATTGGCAACTCTTGTTGGATAGAGCTATGGGGACAAGACCAACTGGGGAAGCCAAAAACAATCATTTAGTTCAAATCTCTCTATACGCCGTCGTTCAGGAGACTTTTGATCTCTATAGAGATATCTCTGATGGTCTTGCTGTTATTCTAGATAGCTTCTTCAAATTACCATACAAGGCAAGCCTCTCTGCATTTCAAGCTTGTGTTAAATCCTGCAAACAGTTTGATGAGTTAAGCGATTTCTATTCGTTTTGTTTAAGCATTCGGGTCGGTAAGAGCAGCGAGTACCCTAAAGTGCAGAAGGTATCAGAAGAACTCATGGAGACATTGCGGGAGTTCTTAAAGGACCAAGCTACAACAGCTAGTAGTAACATTGAAGTTATTAGTAATTACAATCATGGCCAATCTTTTTCTTAT
>QFDD01004959.1:0-20070 GCA_006871305.1 Vachellia collinsii | reverse complement strand
TTTTGATATAACTCGAATCAAAACTTGAGTTCTCTTGAAAGTTTGAGATTTTGAACCTACTTTTAAACACTGTAACTCGAGTTTTCTCAAACATTTCATTAAAACTCGAAGATTTTCAAAAACTTTATGAAAACTGATAATCCAAAACACAATTTCAAAAACATATTTGTCATCATCAAAACATTATCTCAACAAATTCCATATTATCAAACTTGGCATTAATTCCTATGAAGTCTTTAGAGATTATTATGGAATTAAGTTGTTTTGAAAAAAGACTTGATTACCTTTAATGAAATTAATTGTTACTGTCTTAATTATTGTTGTAATTTGATAAACTAAAGTTGTTATTTGGTATATACTATTGTTTTCATTGATATTTAGCAAAAGCTTTAGCTGTCGTCATTTTACATGTTGAAGTTAGTTATTACAATGCTATTGTTATCTCTTTTTTAAAAAAAAAAAATTAAAGACATTTAGGTAACTTTATAAAAACAAAGTTAATTTCATGTCAGCCCATAGCAACATCACATTATAAATATAGATCACTTTGAGGTTTTGATTCAGTATTCACATATTTTAGGAATTTTTTTGTTTTTTTGTTTTTTGTCATTTCAATTTCCCATCTCCAGGATTTTTGGCTATCTTTGAGGTTTTTCTCAGAAAGAAGAACCACTAACGATAAAGCTCTGGCCCAAGTCTTGCTTTTGCCCTTGCTTTTACTTTTACCTTTACATGAAGATAAAATAGGAATTTGCTTTTATAATAAATAAATATATTGCTCTATCTATCACTCTTGTAACAAAGGTTTGACCAAGGTATTAAAAACCGGACCGGTTTCTGAACCGATCAAGGCAGTGGGTCAAGGATTAGTGGGTCAGATCAGGATCAACCTGTGGGTCAGACCGGTCATAACAAAATAGTATAATTTAATAAAAAAAAATACTCATATTTGATTATGAACAAATTAATATCAACTAAATACATAATGTTTTGATGCATACATGCTTAACACAACTATTTAATTGTAATAATAATAAAATACAATATTGAGAATATTTGTTTATTCTTATAATCCTTCAAAAGTTACAAAATAACAAAATAATGAGACATTAGAATAAAATCAATAATAGTTAATGGTAGTTTGATTTAGTAATTTAAAAAATAAAAGTAAGAAATTATTAATATGATGACAAACTAAAGTAATAAATTCAATTAAAGGTAGTATAAGTTCATTAAAAATAAAAAGAAAAAAATCAAATTTTTTTTTAAAAAAATAAGTCTGACCCGGGTTAGGACCGGTTTGCCCCGGGTTACCCGGTTTGTGACCGGTTCACCCCGGGTCAGAAAAATCCGGTTTAGCCACCAAACCGAACCGGTTGGGTGACCGGGTCACTGGTTCCTGGGTCAACCCGTCCGGTCCGGTTTTTTATTCACTGGGTTTGACCCATCAATGTGGACCGCAGAAAATAACATAATAATAATAATAATTTAACATAAAAATGGAAATCACAAATTAAAGAACGGTGGTTATTTTCTCCTTTAGACAATTGGGTGAGAAACGTATAAGAAACGTATAGCTTATTTTATAGATAGGAATCTATGTTGTTTATCACATTATTCATTGCTAGCTAGGCACCACCGACAACAATGAGTAAGAATTAAAAATAATGAATGTTATAATTACATGCATAATATATAATTATTCCATTATTTCACTGAGAAAACATAACAAGTTATTGCTAAAATATTTCATTAATATTTTTTATAACCCTTGGGTCATCCATATCCAACACTTGTTTGAATCCTACTATATCAAGTATAGGAGCAACCCAACTAATTTAGATTGAAATTTTGTGGCCATGATTCTTACCTCGGGAAACTAGTCATTAAAACTTTATTCTTTATGCAGAAATAAGAACATTTTTTTTTATTAAACTTTGATTTATGTATAGACAAACTTTATGAAAATAAACTCCTTATCATGTTATATTATTTTGAGATATCTGAAAAATTAATAGTGAGGAGGCTACATACATATAACCCAAACTTATCACAACAACTATAAAATTCAAGCAGATTATTTGTTGGAAAAGAACGCTTCATTTTCATATGACTATTTGATTGGCTCAATTTTGAATATTGTCAAACTAAATTGAGAGTAACTTTTCTAAAAATATTTTCTAGATTCATTGTGACTTGAACTCAATTTGACCATGTGCTTAAGCGATTTTTACACAAACCAAGAAAAGTCTTAAATCGTATTAATTATACTTTAAAAATCAACAACTTTATAATTTTATCTTTATTTGATATCCACCATAACATATAAGAGTAAAATCAACATATAATCAATCAAAGGTAAAATTGTACATTCATATAAAAAAATTTGATGACGTGACTTATAAAAAGAACCAAATAAAATAGAGAAAATTGGAGATAAATCCCTTATTGACAAATTAATTGAAGAATATAACCTGCATCATGTAGAAGGTCAGTTGCATTTATATAATGTAAAAACTCAGTTGCATATTGTATAATATGAAATATTAGTTGCATAAAAATTTAGTTATATAAAATTTCTTAAAAATGTAAATACAATCGATTTTTTATATTATACAGATCTCATTCTTCAATTAATATGAAAGATTTTTAGTATCGGAGCGTGCGCACATATATGAATTGCTTTTGTTTTTTGTTTTTTTTTTGCCAGGCCCATATATGAATTGAATCGTTGCTGGGAGGCCATTAAATAATTCTTAAATAAACTGAAATATATTCATCAGAGAGCATTAAATGATCACTATTTGAATTGATGTGAGGCTTTATCACAAGCGAATCTACTTTATTCTACTATCTACTTTCTTACTGAAGAGAACAAAAACATGTGTACGGGTTTATTTGGCAATCATTTAAAAAGCATTTTTATGTAAGTCAAGATAAAACTTCTCTCACATACTTACTTCAAATTGCATAAAATCATTTAAAAAGTTATTCCCAAATATACCCTACGTAAAAAAAGGCGAATAACATATTTTGCATGCATGCGACAAGCATGTGATACAACAATAACAAGCCTGAGGTGGGCAGCTAATATATGGAACATACATGATCATTATATTATATCAACAATTAAATCGTTATATAAATTGTGATCTAAAATGTTCAACTCTAGATTGAACATTCTCTTCTTCCTGACTTTCTCTACCTTTTTTTAAAAACTATATATTGTCAAATAGTTTTTTACAAATTTTATTTAATATATGCAGTGTCAACCCTCGTATGTGTTTGTTCATGTGATTTGTAACAATAAGTGCTCATTTTCAGATAGAATTTAATTTGAGTTAAAGTTCAATATTGTTTCGAAAGTTTTACTTAGGAATTGTAGGTATTCAAAATTTTTTTCATCAATATGGTCAGAAAGTGTTAAAAATAAGCAATTTTTTTCTGACTGTTGAAAATATTAATAATCAATGTTAGCCTTTTAGCCATCAATGTTGTTTTTTAATTGATAATGTAATTCTGCCTCTTTGTTAACATTTTTGGGGTAATTATATCAGTTGCAAAAAAAAATTTCAATACCAATAGCTTTTACGGTAAAAACTTTTAAGGTAAAATTAAACTTTAACACGTTTAATTACGTGAAAGCAATGCAACATCAAGGAAGTAAATCAATCTTGAGAGATAATCCATACAGTGATAAACTACAACAAACTAAAAATTTTTTTGACAGAATGTTTCCGGTTGTAAAATTTGTCTTGGATTTTACGAAAATTTGTTGAAATCCATTGCAAAAATTCGTGTTAACCTTTTATTAATTGAATATAGAAATAATGTAAAAGCCGAAATTACCCTGTAAACATTTAGAATTTTAATGTCGACATTTTTTGTTAATAAAACTAATAGTGTTAAATGATTCGAAAGACAATAATTGATAAAATTAAGGGGGGAATGAAACTTTGTGCGAAGTTGAAAAACCAAATACATGTTTTTGCTCTTTACAGTTCAGTTAAATTATTAACTCTTGTTGCCAACAATTGATCCATTTGGTGATGAGTTGGCTCGCAACCTATAATGTGGTAAATTCAAGTTCCATTACTAATACGAGGATTTTATTGGTGGATGATTTGTAAGTACATTTATAAGGCTCTTTGAGACTCAACTCATCTATATTGTACCCAAAATAATTATTAGCTCTTATTTTATAAAAGATTGTAGTGTCATGTATTCATTTTTTTTTTCTGACTTTTCTTATATTCAGGTCTATAAATAGGTTTTATTAAAAGTATATGTCCCTTTACCACCAAGCACTAAGTTTAACTAGAGGTATTGTACCAACTTAACCAGAGGTCTCTAGTTCAAGCTCTAGAAATGCGACAATATTAAATACTTGGTGCGTAGAATTTTACCTCTCTTTGTGGTCCTGTTTGACTCGATCAAGATTAGTTTAAACCCTTGATAAATCCTCCAAATTTAAGTGAAATATGTTCAAGACATCAGATGCTCCACGCAAAAAGAAAAAGGTCTATGTCCCTTTCTCTCATCCTAATGCTCAAACATTCGTTTCCCATTCTCTTTGAAACTTTTTCTATGTACCAAATGTGATCAATGCTTTTATGAAAACTATTCTTCCTCATCACCTGAGGTGGTGATGATATTTTATCATCAATTTGCAAAAAGAGATTGCATAATGCATTACTTTATACACAACTCAAAATTCTTTCACGTAGACAAAAGGAGCGTATGAACACTAAAGAGAATGCTTAATTAAGTTGAACTGATTAATCTTTTTCTCATTAACAATTTATCTAAAGATTTGGATGCTAATAGAGCACAACGATGATGCCATATGATCTATATAACCGACCTCATCTGTTGTTGTTATTGTTGTTGTTATACGTAGCAGATAGAATATATGTGTATTGAATTTAACTTTAGAAAATAACAATAAAATGGTGAGTTGGTTCCGTATCTAGCCCTCATGATCTGAAACAATATTAAAAGTTTAATACATAAACTTGAAATATATAAACATCCATAGAACACGACAACACGTACAAGTTCCTGAACATATAAACCATGAATAATAATATTCCTACATGCACAAGAGCACGTCATCTTCACGGCAAACAAAGGACACCAACTTATAATTCCACTTTATTTTCCTTTTTCTCTCTTTTTGATGTATGAACTGTTCATATACAGTACTCTCATACAGTTCATCTTCCTTGCTTAGCAACTAATAAAGGTCACACCTTACTTATATCTATAGCAGATCCATCGATCTCTCTCCTCACTTGTCATAGTGACTTATTTAGTACGCCATAAATTTATAGCTTCCATCGATTCACATACACACACAAACACACTTGTGTGAGCGTGTTGTGTCTGTATAGAGAGAGAGATAGATTTGAAGAGGTGTCATATATAATCATTTCCTGTGCTTCTCGATGAGCTTCTGGAGCTCCTCCTTTCTGGCTCCAACAGTCTTGTCTACAACATTTCCTTTCTTTATCAGTATGAATGTTGGCATCGTTTGCACTTTGAACTCTTGTGCCACTCCCTGCACTTCCCAGGCCACTTGCTCATGTAATTATAATATATATAAATATATCATACACCGATTTGTACAATTTGAACTATCACAAGCTGTAATATTCACACAATCCATAAATCCTAAATATAAGACGATGTAGTTATTTGAAGTGAAAGTTATATTACAAACTAGATTTTATACTAAAGATTGGAAGTACGTAGTGTGACTTTTTTTGAACTTGTTGCAAAAGATGATAAAGAGCATGTTGTCATGGAGTTGTTTGTATTTTACAACAATTGTGCGATGCTTAACTCAATACTCTTGTATGTACAAGGGCATTCTAGAGAATTCTTGCACTCTCTAGATCAGCCGTAACAGAGTGCTTAATATATAATAAAATTTCCAACAAGCTGTATTATTTCTAAACCATAACCAATATGACCCATTCTTCAAATTTCATGAGTGAGTGCTTGAGAAAACATGTTCGTTTTGATTAAAATTAAGCAAGTTTTTTAACACCGGTAGTTCACTATATACAATAACTATTTGATTATTTCTTTATATTTCGATTTAACTAAGTTATATTTTAAGTATTGCTAAGTCCAATTACAGATTGCTGTCTCAAAAGCAATTTTTATCTTACAGTTCTGAACTCTATACTTCATGCTTAAGCAGTTAAAATCTCCCTGGATCCATGTCTATTAATAACTAACTATTGGACTATTAAGTAAGTAGTCAAAGTCAACACACACACACATACCATTAACTCATCCACATCAATCTTGATGAACTCCACATCGGTATATTTTGCAGAAAACTCTTTGATGATCGGATCCATCATTTTGCAGGGTCCGCACCAAGTGGCCGTGAAGTCAATCACCATCTTCATCAGCAAATTAAGAAATTACATTATATAATAAATATATTAACAAACTCACACACACACACACAAACACAGTATTTTGAAAGTGATTAATTAAAATAAAGGTAAACGAGAAAAACTTACGAGCTTGTTGGTTGATTTAGAGGCATCAAAGTGAGCCTTCCATTTAGCAGAGGAATGGAAGGTGATGACACGAGAAGCAGAAGATGATGAGTAGCACTGTGATGATGATATTGAAGATGATCTCCGATATGCAACGTTCAAATTGTTATCCAAGTTCGAAAGGTTAGCTCCCATATCTTCTTAATAATATAATTATATACTACAATACAACTTCTTCGGCTCAGGAGCTTCCTTTTGATTTGGCTTGGATGATATTGCAACTTATATTATGTATTCGCTTGTTTATATATAGCTCATAAAGCTAGCAAGCGCTAGCTAGTGGGCCAAATATTTTGTTTTTTTTTTCCTTTACTAGTTACTGCATCTGATGCTCCGTTAATGTATATGGTAGGCATATATGAAATGTCATTTATAGTAAGATAATTTTTATAGCCAGATTTTGGGGCATAATTACTATAATTAAAAAGCCAATGAAACCGTCATAATTAAGCTTTAATCTAGGAAAAGCGATTCTCATCCATTACATCAGACTCAACCTACAAAAAGAGAAGAAGTAGGCGAATACTAAAGAGAGCACTTGATAAAAATTATTGGAAAACAAACTGTTTAGTTAACAATATATCAAAATATTTGATTGTTTATAACAAGGTTCAAAAAACTGGACCAGACATTGCACCGAATGAGACAGTGGTTCAAGAGTTGATGGTTCAGACCGGGTTCAAGTCGAAGTTAGACCAGCTATATTAAAATAATATAATTTAGTATATTATATTTTATTTTAAAAAAATTAATAGATAAAACCTATAATATTATTTTATTTTACCCATATTTTAAATTTTTAGAGTTTAATTAAATATCAGTGCTAAAAAAATTGGGATGGAATGAATTAATTTTATCTTTTATTCTCATACATAAATTTGTTTAAATAGAAAACAGAAAATTAAAGACTAATTTTGTTACCATATTTTTTAAAAAAATTAATGAACCACATCATCCCACTCTGATTTCCTTTTATCAGTGTTTCTAACTTTTTAAAAAGGAGGCGAACCGGTTAAACCACGAGCCTTTTGACCCGTTCGAACTGGTCACTGGCTCAGATGCTCAGCCGAACCAGATCAGTGGCGGTTCATCGATTTCCGGTCTGAACAGGCCGGTCCGGTCCGGTTTTTTGAACAATAGTTTATAAAGCACAACAATGCTTCACTTTCCATAGAGCCATCTTGTTCCTTTTTTCTTTCTGAGGGACTCAGATGCAATAAAAAACTGTTAGCAGCAACACTTGCAAATAAATAGTTAATTCGAACAGTCCAAATATATTATTTTTAAGAGTTATTACAAACTACCGATAAAGCAAGATTCAACATTCTTTAGAATTAAACAAATTCTTTCTTCAAGAACAAGGTAAGCAGAACAGGTGAAATATAATAAAACTCAGTAAGGTAGAGAACAAGAGGGAAGCAGAATGCTCGACTTAAGAGCTATGCACATACTCAACCTCTGAATGAAGCACCTTATACAAGTCTCTCACAAATGAACATTGGCAGCCACTTAATTGCCATAAAAGCAGTTTCTAAACGTTCATAGCCTTAAAATGTTGTAACGAAATCGGTTACATATATTACAAATCGAAAAGTTTTTAATGCCATAAAGACACGTTAAAAGCTATTAACATGTATTAAGGAATATGTTCTAAACGCCCCCCCCCAACGTCCAAATTCCATGACTATAGGCCAGCAACAATAACATTATGATAAGCTCTTTGATTCAAAATAATATTTTAATTTTCACAAGAGGTCTCGGTAAAAAGTGATTAATCTGTGTTTAACTCACTTGTAAAGGAATATGCGAAAATTGTTGGATTTGTCTCGATGGCCCGTTGTTGTGCGTGAACCTATTCCTCCTCTTAGCCCTTAGACCCCACAATCGCAAATAATACAAGACTATTTCTTAGACATATCCACGCACATTATTTATAACAAGAACAATGTTGTTTATTTAAAAAAACAATATTTTATTGTAATTTCAAGTAGATTAAAAAATAAGATTGCATTTGATTTGATTTTTTTATGAATCCTAAATTTAGATTGAAAAATTATAAAGTTAAATTTATAAAAATAGGATTAGAAAAATCTTATGATATTTTTTAAAAGCTAGCACGTAAATCAGTTTTGTTGAGAAAATTTTCTCATATAATTAATCCAATAATTTATGATAGAATGGCTTGTCATAAAAAAGAGATTATATGAGAACGGCTTCTCATATAATATATGTTTGCAATGCGAACTATTGGAGGTAAGAAGATTGGATATACACATATGATTTAAGAAGAATTAGGGAAAAGTACCCTATTAGGGAATTAATTGTAAAATGGGACATTCCACATATGTGCAACTGAGCTTCCACATATGCAACTGAGCTTCCACATATGCAACTGAGCAGGTCTTATTTTGCAATTAATTCTACAATAAGGGATTTTTCCCCAATTTTGCCTACTTTCTTCAATGTTTTTTATAAGTTCAACTATTAACTACTTTCTGATATTTAATATAAGAATTAGATAATCAATTTGATTGTATGAAAAAAAGTTAGTTAATATTTTATTTCTAATAAATGGGTGTTGACTTTACTAAAATACTTTTATTAATTATCTGCATTGGAACTACCCTATAATGAAATTCCTAAATATGTGTAATCAACAGTGATACTTTTGAAAAAAGATTATAATATCTAGGAGAGATAAAGTGAATTTAGACCTTTTTTTTTTGCCAGCGGATTTAGATCTTATATTTAAGGGTAAATGTGTAAATTTAGCAACGAAATTATTGGCCACAAGCACTCATCATAATTAACTTTTGAATGGTGCAAATTTAGGAATAATTAATTAATAAGGTGTAAATTTAGCAACAATTAATTAATAAGGGTGCAAATTTAGTAACACAGTTAACTTTTTCTTAATTTCGTTAACCAGCTGACATATTCTACTATTTTTAAGGTATAGGGGTTCTTTTTAGATCATTTATATAATCAAAACTACTCCTTTTAATTTAACTTCATTCATAAAAGTTGCTCTAAATAATTTTATCTTTCTAATGGTAATCAAAATTACTCCTTTTTTCCCCTTTTTGTTAACTTATTTCCTTTTATTCTAAAAAAATTTAAGCAAAAAGGAGTAGTTTTTATTATCATTAGAAAAAAAAATATTTAGAGCAACTTTCATGAAGAAAGTTAAGCAAAAAAAAAAAAAGTAGTTTTGATTACTCAAATGATCCCAAAATAAAGCCTTAGACCTTAAAAATAGTAAAATATGCTAATTGTTAAAAGAGTTAAGGAAGAGTTAATGACATTGTTAAATTTGACCTCTTATTAATTGATTATTGCTAAATTTGCACCATTTAAAAGTTAATTGTGCTAAGTGCTTATAGCCAATAACTTCTTAATTTGCTAAATTTACACATTTACCCTATGTTTAAAAACAAAGTGAACTCTCTTATCCATCTTTTATATTAAAAACGGAAGAAGAAATACTTTATATAATTTAATAAAATTAGTTAAAACATTTCCAGATCTAGAAAGGTTAGAAGCTCTGTATCTAGGGAGAATGTGGTGTCTCAGAGAGTTCTCCTGGAGAAGGCTGGATTTGAGAGGGAAGTAATTCTCTAGAAATTCTTGTTCATCAAGTGAAAATCCAGAGACATGGTTATGTTGATTACGCTTTCGGATGAAATCGGAGCTTGGTTAGTTTGATATATATATATATATATATGGATGTTCATCATGCTTAGCTTCTACCTTTCAGATGCGTTTGGAAGAGACCACAGTAGGTTTGGAAGAGAGGGAGAAGGAAAGTTAGGGTTAGATAGTGTGATGAGGTTGAACAAGACAAGGTGGCATGTATGGAGTGTTGAGGTAGCACGGATTAAGTGGCACATGAATAAATTAATCAACTTTAACAGGTAAAATTAATATTTTAAATGGTTGAGGCAATATTATCCCATTTTTGGAACCATCAAAGACTTCCACATGGTTAATATCCATCAGAGAAAACTTTGGAATCATTTGCTTTCCCTTAAAGTACTCTTATCCTTTTGAACAAAAAAAGTACTCTTATCCCATGCGAGGTCAATTCCATGGGCCGCGTGATTTTTATCTTTTTGATTACATTATACACACTACATTCTTCACTGGAAATAAAAATAAATGAATGAAAAGAAATAGATCATGGAAGGCTTAATTAGTTTGAAGTATGAACACAATGAGAAGCATAAATGCCTTTTCACGCTTGAACGAATGGAAGCCCTTGATCTTCCTGTAAAATCTTTGATCTTTGCGGCTCAAAAGAATAAAAATGCAGCTATTCTCTCTTTTTCTTTTTCATGTATGATGTAAATGTGATTGTGAAGAAATTAAAAAAAAAAAAAAAACTCCAGAATGTCAAACGATTCCAAACATTATGCATGGCCAACACGAAGACAGATATATATTTCTCTTTCAAGATTCTCATTTAATTCTCACACACACACACACAGAGTTGGCACTGCATATGGATTTTACATTGTTGGTACGAAAATAAAGCTTATTCTGAATTCAATCAATTAATCTCTCCAATTGGTATTAATATTCGAATCTACGACTAGTTGGTTAACATTGGACCCCTCTACCACTAAACTAGTCAAGTGTGTGTTTGGATTCCCTTTCAAAATCATAGTTTTAGCCTCATTTTAAAAGTACTTTCAAAATCCAGCCATCTCCAGGAACACCGTTTTTAACTTTAAAACCATCGATTTGGTTGAGTCACCCAAACACTTTTTTTCCCTCCACAACCTATTTTGACAAGAACACCGTTCTTTTTTACTTTTTTTTTTTTTTACTTTTTAAAAAGATATTCTCTAAATTATTTTTATCACTTTTTCCTCTGAACTAACTACTCTAAAAAACTAATCTAAACACCAAAAAAAAAAAAAACAGATTATCATATAGCCAAAAATATAGAAGCTTTTAAAAGAATCTGCATCATGTTTTCAAAAGTTAATCCAAACAATTATTAAGGAGTTTCAATCAAAATTAGTTTTGCATGCAAATGATTAAATGAGCATTTTAAGAAGCCAACACACATTTTTTACAAAAAAAATTAATTTAACTAATTTTTTTAAATTAATTATTTGATTCTTAAAAATTTAGAATTGAAAGAGCATACTGTGTAAAGTTAAATTTCCGTTTTCAACCCACCATGACCAATATGAGCTCAAGGGGTGTGTTCAATAATTCAAGGGAGCCAGGCATCTTATAGGTGTAGGGATTCGATACTTACTATTCGGGATTGGACCTCTCAAGATTATATGATCTGCAAGATCAAAAAAATCCGGATCAAACACTGAACTGATTAAATTAATGGTTTAAGGATTAATAAGTTACATTGGAGTTAATTCAAAATTAAATCAATCATATTAAAATAATAATATTTAATGATAATATTAAAATACAACAATTTTAATAATAATTCATTTCAGAACATATATAACACTCAAGTTAATAGCAAGTTTATTACATGTATATATAATTACATATATATATGGTTTTAGGTCTGGTGGTTTCTGACATACCATGTAAGACTTGTGCAGTTGCAGTACCAAATTAATAACGAATGTGAAAGAAAAAGTTGGAAAGAAGCAAGATTAAAAGTGAAAAGTAAATAGCGTCACGGGGGGAGGGGTCACAATCACACCAATAGCCAATGAGCTACGCGTGCTACATTTTTTTCCAAAAAAAACAACAAGAAAAAGGCCGGCTGATAAAAAAATATATTCCGATCAACCCGAGTTTTAAACGGATTAATTAGGTTAAAGATGGGTTGATTCAGGTCAATCCTCTCATCGATTTACCTTCAACCCAGACAGGATTATAGATCGGTTCATTGGTTCGACTGGTCAGTCCGGTCTGATTTTTTGTTCCATGAGAATTTGCAAATCATTTTCCCACACATTCGAGTGATACATATACATACATCACAGAAAAATTATGTATCTAATTCCATCGGAAATTTTTGTGACAACATTTCAGACAAAAATTTTCCTTGGTTAATTCCATCACTAAAATATTAGCGACGGAGGCTAATTTCTTTAGCAAATTCTGTCTTTAATTTTATATGAAGTATTTTTAACGATAAAATTAGCCACATAATTGTTCCATTGGTAATTTTCATGGCAAATTTCGTGGTTAATTTTGATACAAGTATCTTTAGCCACGAACTTAACCACATAATTTTTCCGTTGGTGATTTCCATGACAAATTCCATGTCTAAAATTTAATATTTATTTTATTTGTAATAACTTTTATATTAAAAACAATATTTTCCAAAAATAAAAATTATGAAATTAATAATTATATAAATACATAAAATTATTTTCCAATCAATAATATATTATATATAAAATAAAATGCAAGAATATAAAATAATTAACACATAAATTAAAATTATAATTCAATTTATTTTTAGTTTCTAATAATATTATGTGTGTATTTATACATATATATATAAATAAATGTATATGTATAATTATGAATGTATATAATTTATTATATAGCAGAATATTAAATATATATATATTTAAATATGTGTTTAAAGAATGTAAGATCATTGCAACTCAATTGGCAAAGGCCCACTCGTGCGTTCTGGAGAAGGCAAAATTTTAGGTTTACCAAGTGACAACACGTGGTAGGTGAGGTGAAGGTCTTTAGGTATGACATATGGCAACCAGTGGAGATGACACGTGACGTGGCTAACGATGAGGTGGCAATCGGTAAAGGTGACACATGGTGAGGCCCTACCAATGACATTATTATTTATTAGAAAAAAGTAAATTTGTTATGCAATTTCAAGAAATTCCATAGGTAAATTACCCACAGAAATTACATCAGTACCCAGTTTGTGACGATAACTTTAGACATGGAACATATTCTATCAAAAATTCCATTCCATGGTAAATTTCATAGCAAACTTAAATTATGTCGATAATTCCATGTTTTTTGTCGTGATAATCCCGAATTGTGTTATGCATTTAATGTGAAAGAACGAAAGGTTTTGAATTAAAAATTAGCAAATTTGGTCCTTAAAAGAAGGGTTAATATTTAATATAATTTTAAGTCTCACGAGTTTACATAAATTTTAGTTTTAGTCCCTTAAGTTTTAAACATATAGTTTTAATTTCTATAGTTTCATGAGAACTTAGATATTTAACAATGTTAATCATAATGTAGAGATCAAAACTAAAAATTGTTAAAAGTATAAAGATTAAAACTTAAATCTTCTGTTATAAAAAAAAACTAAAATCTTCTTGTCCATATACTTTTGACCAATTTATATTTTAGTTTCTAGAATTTTAACATATTTGTCTTTATGAAATTATAAAGATCAAATCTTTACTATAGATTAAAAACTTGAGGGATTAAAAATGACATTAACTCTAAAAGAAAATTAAACTATTATAATTGTCATTCCTCCAAATTTATTTAATTTTTTTTTAAAGTAAAAACAGATTGCCAATATAAGGACCATACTTAGATTAAATTTATGATATCCATTATATCAAATTCTTCAATAACACGTTAATATGTGTTTTATTTTTAAAACATTATTATTTCATTATTAAAAAAAAAAGGATGCATGAGCATGTATGATAGGACAACTTAATGGATACAAGGAACCAGGAACTTGGCGTGATTCTTATTGTTATTGTAATTTTCATTTTTGCATTCTCCTACATATGTATATCTTTTTCTTTAGCTACTAATTATATTTTGTATAATAAACATAAAATAATGAACGAAAATATTTGGTAAAAGAGAATCGTTCTTTCTCGGTGGAGCTATCTTTTGATGTGATGGCATCAAATTCCCCCAGTCTTAAAATTGACAGCCTACACTATACCAAATTGATCGTACAACAGAAACGATCATGAAAATGAGTGTCGGCAATATTGTTTTTACATATTAATTAAATTTGTGTCTAATTAAAACCTATATGTGTTTCTACATTACATACATACATACATTCTATTAGAGTTTGCTATTACGAAGAGAAAATTTTATATAGAAGGATTCGATATTATATTTGGAAAATTTTCCTAGTATTCATGGATTCGACGTAATTTATATATATATATTCCTAAACTTGTTCTAGAAAATCTATATGTTCATTCCTCAAATTCAAAACCTTTGAAAATTGAGATTGAGACGCCTTGTCTTTGTCAATGGACTCTCTGCGTCTACCACAAATTAAGGAGATTTTCCTAGCTTATATGAAATTTATGAGAAAATTAAATTTTGAAAGGAAAAAATATAATGGGAAAGAATCCATTTTAAAGACTGTTGAAATGCCCCAAATCTTATCCCAAATCAGGCCTTTAAACTTAATATATCCCTACTCAGCCTTGTGGCGTGTCCTAATTTATTCCTTGTGTTTTATATTATTCCTTATTTAATGCTACATTCTTTCCTTAATATAAACCCAATTTAAGTTTTTTTATAGAGATTAAAGCTAAATAAAGTGACATGTTTATTATTTTTTTTAAACTAATTAACCTAATTTATAAATTGATATATATATTCTAATAATATATATATATAAGTATTTCAAAATATACATAATCCAAAGTATGTTATTGAATTTTTTTTTAATTTCTCCAATAAAAAAAGTCAACTCAGAATTAAGGATCGGATGTAATACATAAGTTGGGGTTAATCTTCTCAGAACTTGATGGGTACGTCTTGTTATCTGTGGAAGATATAAAAGACCATAAAAGTTCATAGAATTAATACAATAACTTTGATTCATTTGATCCATCAAGTCTACTATATTTTGAATTTGTTCCCCAAAATTTTAAACCATGGGTTTTAATCCCTTAAAAGAAAAATGGTTAAAATTTTATTAAATGAATGGGACAAATATATTTTAAATCACTACAAAAAAACAGCTTCTTTTCGACGGAATTAGCCACGGAATTTTTTCCGTGGCTAATTCCGTCAAAAATTCCGTCGGAAAAATTTCCGACAAAATTTCAAACAGAAATTTCCGTGGCAAAATTTGCCACGGAAAATTATTCCGTGGCAATTTCCGACGGAATTTCAAACGGAAATTTTCCGTGGCAAAAATTAGCCACAGAAAAATATTCTGTGGCAATTTCTGACGGAAATTCCGTCAGAAATTTTCCGTGGCAAATTTAGCCACAAAATTAGTCACAGAAACATATTCCGTGGCTAATTCCGTGGAAAATTTAATTATTATTAATTAATTATAATAATTATAATTTTATTAATTAATTATTAATTTCAATTTTAAAATTTTTATTTATTATTCTTATTTTTTTTATTTAATATTAAATCTTAATTAATATGTTAATTAAAATCAATATTAAATATGAAAATATTAGAAATAATATTTATTTTATTTGTAATAATTTTTATTAATTAATTATTAATTTCAATTTTATATTTTTTATTCTTATTTATTTTATTATTATTTAATATTAAATCTTAATTAATATATTAATTAAAATCAATATTAAATATAAAAATATTAGAAATAATATTTATTTTGTTTGAAATAATTTTATATTAAAATTAATATTTTGTAAAATAATAAAAATTATGTAATTAATAATCATATAAATATTATATATAAATAATTTATTATGCAGTATAATATTATATATATTTAAATATGCATTTAGAAGATACAAGGTTCTCGCAGATCAACTGGCAAGGGATCACGCGCATGCACAGGTGGTCAGGGGTTCGAATCCTGGAGGAGGCAAAATTGAGAATTTATCAGGGGGCGACACGTGGTGGCTGCAGGAGGTGGCACATGGCAAGGCCTAGCTGTGAGGTGGCGGCTGACGGAGGTGCCACGTGGCACGGGCCCGAATGAGGTGGCAGCTGGTGGAGGTGCCACGTGGCATTATTATTTATTAAAAAAACAAAGAAATTTGCCACGGAAAATTCCGTGGCAAAATTTCCGACGGAAAATTCCGTGGCAAATTTCCAACGGAATATTCCGTCGGTAAACGTTTTGTGACATGAAATTTGCCACCGAACGAATTGTCGAAAAGCCATTCTGTGGCAAATTCCGTGGCAAACCACAATTCTGTCGGTAATTCTATGGCAAATTCCGTGGCTAATTTGATTTTTTTTTGTAGTGAATGCAACTAAACTTATGGGACTTACAAGCTTTAAATGTTTTAATACAATCTTTTAAAATATTTATATTTATTATTTTTTCTATAAACTAATTTGTCTTACTTATAAATTTATATATAATTTAATGATATGCATACGTATTTTAAAGAAATCACGTGCTATATGTTATAATTAGGTGTTTTATTTAACTTTATTAACATCACTAAATTAATCAACTAAATCTTATATTAAGGATTGTGGTAGTACCTATGTCCTTCCATCTTCTTCAATTTTGGAAACTAATAATTTGTTTACGTTTTCTCTTCTTTAAATATAGAATATCCACTATAAAAAAATTGACTTTCAACGATGACTTTAGTATAAAAAGTTATCCCTACAAGGCTTGTCGTCACCAAAAAGTCACCAATACTGACTGTAGCTGAAAATATTGCTGACCAGAAAAATAAATCGTCGCTGAAAGTATAATTTCAACGGCAACTTTTCAAAGTTGGCTTTTATGTCACAAAGGTGCACTACTGCAAAGAGCACTTATCAAATTCAGCATTTGAGCCTTTTACCACAAAACCTCAAGGAACTTTAGCCAAGATCTCTCGGCCACACTTCGCTGCGGCAAAGGCAGAAGACTAGAATAATGAAGCTCTTGAGAGTATTTTGCCATGGCAAACACCTTCATATCAGCAACCCAAATCCGACCCCTATTTGGAAAAATTACCTATCCACTTGCGCAAACCGACCTAGAACCATCCAATACAAAAAGGAAACCCTATTTAGGGTAAGTTTCGTCGGTTCACTAGACACCAACTCATTCCTAACCTGCATATTCACTCTCATCTCATTTTCACTCTCACCAAACCCTAATCCTCTCTACTTCTACTGTCACAACACTGACCATGCCAATGAGGAGCTTAGATTCACCACCAGCTAATGAGCTTCAAACTACTATGAGTGGCTAGACTTTGCTCTTCCACTTGAGATAGGCAAAGGCTTGAGTTCATGGAGCTTCAAAGGAGAGTAGTAGTTTCAATCCACATGTTTCATTACACATTCGTTAATTTTTAAGTTAGATATTGTGATTTATAATTGGGATGTTTGGTTACGGTTGTAATTAGTTTTGGATTCTCTCTAAGTGTAGTTGGATTGATCTTTGTAGTGCACTTTGATGTATGAAGTCTCATATGTTATTACAATACAATCTTTATGATTCGCTGTAGTTAGGCCTAGTTGTACTTGATTCTAAGTTTATGTTGATTGTGTTGGACCCTTCTCATTGATCATTTTTGTGACATCTTGAGGTATTGTCCCTATTTAGCCGCCCGCAGGCACATAGTTTTGTCCTTTTAGGATCCCATAGTTACTTAAAAGGCGCCTCAGATGTCAAAGGCCACACCTTGACTACATATATGGCCTTCATTTTGGACGGGTCTAACCGATGTGGGACTTGAGCGCATCATGCCTACTACGTCTCCCTTCCCCTTTCACCAACTCTGGGGTCCCTCAGGGTGTTAGGTCCCTAGCAGCGCATGGTGTTACACTCTCCCTGTCACACCCCTTTATATAACTCAGCCCAATCTAGACTTCTTAATTATTTGGCGCAGCTATTCTAAGCGTATAAATTCTGTTTATGTAAAACAGTCTTTTACCTACTTTCCTCAGATTGGGCTTTTCTGAAAAATTTTGAATTTTTTATTTCATAATAACCTTTAATTTTTCTAACGTGCCAGGTTTGATCCTGGGTTCATTACTCTTTATTGGTAGCTTAATAACAGCTTTTCCTTCATAAACCATTCTCCTCATGTCTACCTTCTGTCTCAGATTAATGTATACATAATTTATACAATCATATATACATACCCATCTAAGTCTTTCAGAGTTATATCAGAATAAAACATTAAACTTCTTATTAAATTAAAATATATGTAAAGGGGTTCTTCCATCTCCATTCTATGCTTCTCTTGTCACCAATTCCTTGCCTTTTGAGCTACCCGCCTCTACTGTATTTTTGTTGGAAGGGGGGGTGAGATTTGGGAATCCCCGTAGAAACCACAGTTTATCATATAGTTATATATGAAATTCACAATCATGTAAAGTAAACCACATGTTCATATGGCATATACGGCAATAGTGAACATCATGAGGTCCCACCTCAACATCATACGGCAATAATGAGAATTCATCTCAACATCATACGGCAATAATATACGGCACATCACATGGCACATACAATCATGTAGAATTAAATACATAAAAATAGGATAAAAGGGTTTCTACCTGTAGTCCTTTGTTTACCTTTACCTTCCTTAGTATCCCCTTTTCCAGTCTTCCTCGGGGTGCTCAAGCAAATATCAAATCCTAAGACATACGTATAATATTACGTTAATTATACGCTTATCCAGCTTTATTTAGCTCCCCTTTTTCTCTTAATCTCATTTATACCCTTTTACATTATTTGATTTTTCTTTTCTTGACCTTTAAATTATTTTTCAATAATTTTGAAAAATCATAACTTATTCCATAAAATTCCAAATACAATAATTTAACCTTCTATGTGAAACTCTCTATATATTCTTTCAATGAACATTACTATTCACTAAATATAGTCTATAAATATTCCTAAATAAATGTTCAAAAGTTGCAGCTTGTTAAGCAACTTTTCATATTTTCCATATTTCAAAACCAAATCTTATTGGTTCGCAACTTGTAACTTATCCAAATAATGCATCTTAGTACTCATTTTAAAACTCATGAGTATACCAAATTTCATAGTCAACCAAGACTATTTGAGCTGTTAAAAGTTCACTCAAATTCTTTAATATTGCCACGTCCACTATTTGACATATTTATACATACCCATATGCACAAAAATTATCTTTAATGTCCCATAGACATTTTACAACCTTGCTGATAACAACTACTTAGCACCTTTAATTTTTCTATAAACAACAGCTTCAAATAATTTTTGCATATGTATATACTCAATTCTAAATTTTCAGAATACACATATATATACGTAGATACATATGCATGTACCTATATAGCTCACATGAATAAACCAATATTTGTAGTTACCAACTTCCAAACCATTTAAACTTATCTATTAAAATTCCTCTTCATTACTGTAGTCTTATATTATCAAAACTTAAAACTTCTCAAAATACTAACCTTAAAAATTTCCTCTAATCATACTAAAATTACTACCATTAGGAAGATAAAAATATATAGAACAACTTTTATGAAGGAAGTTTGCTCAAAAGAAGGGATTTTAGTTACCTAAATTATCCCAAAATATTGGAGTCAGGAATACTCTTTCCCTCTTCCTTCTCTCCTCCTTCACGACTTTGGA
>QFDD01004958.1:0-17298 GCA_006871305.1 Vachellia collinsii | reverse complement strand
TCCCCCCCCCCCCGCCCAAAAAAAACCTGCGAAAAAAAAAAATCTGTTCCTCTCATTTGATTTTGCCCCATGTTTGTTAACTCATCTCAATTTCTTTCATGCTTTTAGTCATAGATACCAACTTAAAGTTTCATAAGCTTACCATTGAACTTAACCGACTATACTTAAAAAATCATAATACTAAAAAATAAATTTCTAAAAATAATTGAATAATATAATAAACTACAACTACCATATTTAATAAGAGCTAATAAATAATAAACAAAACAATAATAAAAAAAATATCTAAATATCTATATTTATTATTACTCAAATAATCACATAAATAATAATACAAAATGCAAAAAAGAAACAACATATAGCAATCCTTAAGGATGCTTTTCAAAGGGAAAGTCAGCCTCCTATTTATATTAAACTTCCACCGCTTTCTCTATGAAATTTGCGTTGTGGGACTTTTCTTTCCCACATGTCCTACACTTACCAGCTATGACATCGAATCTGCCTACAGTTTAATCAATCTTGCATTACATGTCATCTCTTTTATTTACTTTAATTTGTTTATGATATACATGTGTGTGTGTGTGAATCGTTGAACCTTTATTGCAATTAATAAGTCGTCCATTTAGTTTCTTTCTTCTTGCCTTTCTCTCTTCTATTTTCTTAATGCAATTTTTTCTTGTGCTTGAACATGCCACATTAATCAAGGCGTTGGGTGTGGTTTTATTGAGATTAGTCATTCTGTATTGAATTTGTGAACTATATGTTCTGCCATATTAATAGCTAAAACCTACGACTTTAATAAAGAAGTGCACTGACCTACTTCTGCCTTAAGTATTTTTCCATGATTAATACGAAAAAGCAAGATCCTCTCTTATTTAAAATTAAATGGATTTATCTGATACAATATCCTCGAAAAGAAAATCTTAATTACTTAGGGCCCGTTTGTACATTGGAATCAATTTTGATAAAAATACAATTGGAAATGGATATAGAGATGGATATAATATTAAAAATATTTTGGTATATTATCGAAATGTGATATAATTTTTTAATTAAAATATATGTTTTTGTATTAAAATACCATCATACTCTTGATATTTTTTTATCTGAAAATGTGATAAAAGGGGGTGAAAAATGTCAAAATCTCATTTTTATGGAATTTTTTTATATTTCAATAGGTTTTTTTAGTGGAAGCCATTTCCATCAATTTTTATGGAATTCGCTTCTACATGGAAATAATTTCCATGGCTTTTTCCTTCTACCAAACAAACTTGTGGTAGAAATCATTTTCATTTCCATATCCATTTCTCCCAATTCCAGCATACCAAATATTATATTAATGTAAACACAATATATAATTCAATCATAATTTACCAATGTAGTTAAAGAACAAAAATATTGGGTGGGAAAACCCTTCGACTTATAAACTTCACATGCAATACTCACCAATGTGGGGCTTTACAGGCAGTACATGAGGTGAATATCAACCTCTCAATAAAAGCACCAACATCTTGAGTACAAGTCCAAAAAGAGAGCCCATCCCAGGAGATTATAACTTGTCAAGCAAAAGAACTAACTCACTTTTCTAAAATTTGGCGCTTGCGATGTACAGTTTTTGAGAGAGAAGAATTTCAAACAAACAATACCAAATGTGAGGATAAAAGATGAAGAGGAAATAACGTCAGAGAAAGTAATGAAGACGGTAAAAAGGGCAGCTTATTATTTGTCAGCATTGCAGTCTAAGGATGGCCACTGGCCTGCTCAAATTGCTGGTCCCCTCTTCTATATGCAACCTCTTGTAAGTTTGTACTTGTATGTTTGTGTTTGTGTGTGTGTAGCATTTCTATATTTAACTCTTTGTCAGATATCCTAGCATAGTAATTAAAGGTTATGGTAGTGTAGGTATTTAGTATGTATATTACTGGACAAGTTGAAAGTGTGTTCACTGAAGAATATTGTAAAGAGATCCTACGTTTCTTGTACAATCACCAGGTGAAGTTTCAAATTCACCTCATTCACTAAATTATGATAATCTAAACAATATTCGAAATGAAACAAATAATTAATCTTGGTATATCTCTATGAATATGTACATGCATGGAATTGAAGAATGAAGATGGTGGGTGAGGGCTACATATTGAGGGCCATAGCACTATGTTCTGCACAGCACTAAGCTACATATGTATTCGCATTCTTGGAGGTGATGAAGAAGACAATAATGTTTGTGTTGGAGCTCGGAAATGGATTGTTGATCGTGGTGGTGTCACTTACATACCCTCCAGGGGGAAAACTTGGCTTTCCGTATGTCTTATTTTTTTTAACCAATTTTTTATTGGGAATATTGCTAAAAAAAACCTTTGCAAAAGTTATTGACTAAAGGTATCTACATGTTGTTTAAGAAACTAGGTGCAATCTATTTTCAGTGCAAGTAACTTTTTCTCACTTTTGTGGAACCTATCTAATTTATGTGCAAACTAGAAGATTTTTACACATAGGCATGTTTCGTGTAGCTGAAGAAGAGTTGCATATGGTTAAGGGCTTAGGTCCCTGCGTTTCAGCAATTTTCCTGTTTTATTTGTTATTTGGTTAACACATTCTCTGGCTTATTGGCGGGTGTGTGGGTGTGCATATGATACTATAGATACTTGGTATATTTGAATGGTCTGGAAGCAACCCAATGCCTCCTGAGTTTTGGCTCATGCCTTCATTTCTTCCTATGCATCCAGGTAATGCACCTTGGACCCTATTTATATTATTATGTCTTACCCACTTGATCTAATAACCTTCTCAACAACTTGTTTAATATGCTTTGTTTTAATGGATGAATGCAGCTAAAATGTGGTTTTTTTGCCGATCAGTCTACATGCCTATGTCTTACTTGTATGGAAGAAGATTTGTGGGTCCAATCACACCACTTATTGTCCAGTTGAGACAAGAACTCCACGTTCAACCTTACCATCAAATTGATTGGAACAGAGCTCGCCACCTTTGTGCCAAGGTGATGCATTACCTGTATCATTAATTATTTAACACCCAATACACACAGTTTTCTTTAATTTCTTATCGTTTTGGAACTGTGAACTTATTAGATTATAGGAGAATCTATACTCTCCACATCCCTTCATACAAGATCTCCTGTGGGATAGTTTATACATGCTTACTGAACCACTTCTTACTCGTTGGCCCTTCAACAAATTGGTTAGAGAGAAGGCCCTTCAGAAAACAATGAAGCTTATACGCTATGAAGATGAGACTACTCGATACTTTACTGGTGGATGTGTGGAAAAGGTACATCAAAACGAATTGAAATTGCGATATGAAATAGTAAAATTAATTTTCATATTAACAAAATGTCACTGTATACTTGTCACAGTCTCTGAGTATGGTTGCTTGTTGGGCTGAAGATCCAAATGGAGAAGCTTTCAAGAAGCATCTTGCCAGGGTTCCTGATTATTTGTGGGTTTCAGAGGATGGAATGACCATGCAGGTAAAATCTAGAAGTTAAATCAAATTCACAAACTGTTCTAATGCAATCTAATAAGTTTAATTTTATACTTAATATTCATATGCAGAGTTTTGGAAGCCAAACATGGGATGCTTGCTTTTCTATTCAAGCTCTGCTTGCCACAGGCCTAATTGAAGAAATTGCTCCCACACAAAAATCAGGTCATGCTTCATTCATGTAGTGTTTGCTAGTGATAACCTTTTTGAAATTAATCATGTAAAGCAACAGTTAGACATGACATTCACTATAAAAGACCTTGGTGAATTACGTTTTTTTCTTGGACTGGAATTGGCTCGGTCAAAGGAGGGTATTTTCCTTTCCCAAAGGAAATTCGCTCTTGAAATACTTGAAGACACTGGATATCTTGCTTGCAAACCTGCCTCCTCTCCTATGGACCTCACTTAAAGTTATCCAGCGACAAAGACCAGCTGCTGTCTGAACCTTCCCAATACAGGAAACTCATTGGTAGACTTCAATATCTTACCACCACAAGACCTGATCTGAGTTTTGCTACTCAACAGTTAAGTTAGTTTCTGTCTCATCCACGAGATACACATCTGCAAGCTGCACACAGAATACTTCGCTATATCAAATCCTCACCTGGTGCTGGCATTTTTTTCTCCTCCACCTCAGACCTGAAACTCAGGAGTTTTAGTGATTCAGACTGGGCAAGTTGTGCTGATACTCGACGCTCTATTACAGGTTTTGCAGTTTTTCTTGGTTCTTCTTTGATCTCATGGAAGGCCAAGAAACAAGCTACTGTTTCTAGATCATCCTCAGAAGCTGAATATCGTGCCTTAGCTTCAACTACCTGAGAAATCCAGTGGTTAATCTATCTCTTGAATGATTTTAACCTCTCTCACTTAGATCCTGCCTTGCTTTTCTGTGACAATCAGTCAGCAATTCAAATTGCCTCTAATCCTATCTTTCATGAAAGAACCAAACACATAGAGTTAGATTGTTATCTAGTCAGAGAAAAATTACAGAACAAAGTCATCTGACTCCTCCCTGTTTGCTCTGCAGATCAGCTTGCTGATGTCTTCACTAAACCACTGCATCCTACCAAATTTCATGCTCTCATTTCCAAGCTGGGCATGAGGAATATACATGCTCCAGCTTGCGGGGGGTGTCAAGTGTAAAATAACAGAATTTGTTAATCTGTTATCCTTTCTGTTATTTGTATAATTTAGTAGTTGTGTACAGCTGTATTATAGCAATAGCTTTGACTCTGTATATATTTGACAATTATTCATCAATAGAGATACATCATTTTCATTCACCAAAACACTTTCCGTCACAGTTTCCCTGTTAATTCAGGAGATGAACCAAATTGGACATGTGACCATATGGCCGGTTTCTGGACTTTGAGGTCCGCTTTTTTTAATATTGGTATGAAACTGACCCAAAAAAACAAAAGATCAGGCTTAGAGACAAAAAAGGTTCCTCATGTAACAGGGTACTGTCAAGTGTCAACAGTGAAATGATTACTCACTGGAGACCTTCCTGTGGCAATATATTATATTTATGTTTTATGCACCTCAGTGCGTGTTTGTAAACTTGTTCAGAAACCAAAACTGAAAACTCTGTTGGAGCCAATAATTATATTTGGTTCAGTGCCGAAAGCAAATGGCTTTCTATCTCTTAATGGATTTTGAAGCTTCTGAAACTAACTTTACTTCGTAAAAAATGATTTTTAAACTGCCTTTTAATAATACTTTTTAAATTACATATGTATATATTTTTATTAAATATATTCATTTTTTCTCCATTCAAACATGCTTTAAAATTATATCATTCAAACATATTTTTATAACATTCAAATATGTTTTTTAAAAAAACATAATCGAGTATAAATCATGTTACATTAACTGATTTTTATCCAAATCAAATACAAAATGCAATTGGGATAATTTTTTTTTATTTGCAAACGGGATAAAAGTTTATTTTTTATTTTCTTGCAAACGTTAAGGCTACTAGTTTTAAATTGATATTTTTTTTGAAAAAAAATTGTAATAAAAATTAACAAGAACTAAATACATAAGTGCTCCATACAAAAATTGTAAAGTTTTTTTCTTGCAAGGATTAAATAAATGTTCTAAAATGCATCGACGGACTTTGATCTTATTGAGAAAGACTTCGGTACTTATACACAGTTTTATCTGAGTACGTAGGAGAGCTAACCATTCCACAAAAAAAACAACGCTTTTGGGAGATTGGAGCTATCCCAACTTTTGTTAGATTTTTTACTAATTAAACATATGTATTATCTTACTGAAAATAATATTGTTTGACGCATTAATCATGGGGACATCTCCTACGCCGTTTTTTGAAGAACAATGTGTGACTTTCACACTTCACCCATTTCCCATCTCCTTCGAGCAAACACTTGAAAATGGAATCGTGTTATTGGGAACCACGTTGGTGTAGCCGATTCATAGTCCAAATCCAATTTCAAGTTACGCATTTTTGGCACTACGGTTTAGATAATGAATAATCGCGCTTGAATAAGAGTAGTCCCCCTTTTCACTTGTTTGTTAAATGTAATTAATTAAGTTTGATATAAAAAAAACTTTGATGCTCGAAAACTAATTCCAAAACAAACAACCTTTCACTTGCTTTTCAAAAAATATCATTGCTTAATACTAGTTTTCCCCATGTCCATCTTAAGAAATATCATTTTATGAGTAGGATCAGGTGGTCAAAAAAATGTTTCCATATATGACTGACAACTGAGGGAGTACAATACTACAGAGGTGTTTTTTTCCTAGTTTTTGTTCTTTTTGTAAGAGATGGTTCCAAATTTTACAAAGTTTTTTTTTTAAATATCATTGCTTAATACTATTTTTCCCCATTCCTCAATAAATAATTTTTCAAAAATACCTCTACTTAATTTGGGCTAAATTTGACTTGTTATTGTCAGAAATCGGTGCCTTTTGGACTGGAAATAATTGCAATTATATCATGTGGACTGTTTCAACTTTCAACCTCAAAACTTATAGTATTGTCGGTGGTTATATTATTACCTTTTTTCTCAAAGCATCTACTGTTTCAGGATAAGCCATTTTTCAGGCATGTAAATGGCCTTAGAATAATCCATACGCTACCTAATTATCTAATTAAAGGTAAAGTAACTGAACATAAATGTTTTTCAATACCCAATAAAGGAATTAAATCCTTAAGGGACCATGTGCAGAACTACAGGAGGTTGTCGGGATTTCCATTTGTACCTTTTATGTAAGATATAACAACATCAATATCTATGTGCATTCATCATTTTTTTTTATGAAAAAGTTGAGGTAATTTGGATCTTAGAGACTCATCATGATTATAACATGCTTTTACATTTAGAGAATGCTTACAAAGATTACTTATAGATGCCTATCAACAATGTCCCATATTAGTAGTGAGATTTGAACTTCTAATTTTATGTGTTGTGAATCAATTCCTTATCATGAATTCACCTTTTATTCATTGGTCATCATTTTAAAAGTATTTGTGACAGAATTAGTAAATTTGGAAAAAAAAAAACAGTCCGTGTGGTTGGTGGGGGTGCGCTTATAGCTTCAATTTTATCATAAATAATTGAGTGGTTGGTGGGGATGCCCTTATAGCTTCAGTCCATGTTCGATGCTTATTGCCGTTCTTATTGGAGTTGCTAGTTAAGGAAAGTATTGTTACCGTAGTGTGAGAGAGAGAGAATGTGGAGACTGAAGATAGGCGAGAGGGGGAATGATCCGTATGTATTCAGCACAAATAACTTTGTGGGGAGGCAGACATGGGAGTTTCAGGCTGAAGATGGAAGCCAAGAGGAGAGAGATGAAGTTGAAGCTGCTCGTCGTAACTTTTCCTCTAATCGCTCACGTTTCAGAGCCTGTGGTGATCTCCTTTGGCCATTTCAGGTTTCTTCTTCTTGGTGTTCTCTGTGTGTGTGTGTGTGTGTGTGTTTTTTTTTTTTTGTGCCCCCGCTAGTTCCACTCATGATTTTGCCCCATGTTTGTTTAACTCATCTCAATTTCTTTGATGCTTTTCATCATAGTACATATGTGCCAACTTTTCATTAGCTTACCAGCTATAACATCGAATCTTCCATTACCTGTCATGTCTTTTATTTACTTTAATTTGTTTATGATGTGTGTGTGTGTGTGTGTGTCGTTGAACATTTATTGCAATTAATAAATCGTCCATTTAGTTTCTTTCTTCTTGCCTTTCTCTCTTCTATTTTCTTAATGCAATTTTTTTCTTTTACTTGAACATGACAGATTACTTAAGGCATTAGGTGTGGTTTTATTGAGATTAGTCATTCTGTATTGAATTTGTGACCTATATGTTCTGCCATATTAGTGGCCAAAGCCTACGACTTCAATAAAGAAGTGCACCGACCTGCTTCTGCCTTGAGTATTTTTCCATGATTAATACAAAAAAGCAAGATCATCTTTTATTTAAAATTGAATGTATTTATTTGTTACAATAGCCACGAAAGAAGATCTTAATTAACTAATGTAAACACAATATAGAATTTAATCATAATTTACCAATGTAGTTAAAGTACAAAAATATTGGGTGGGAAAACCACTCAACTTTTAAATCTCACTTACAATACTCGCCCATGTGGGGCTTTGCGGGGAGCCCATAAGGGGTTTTTTTTAGATAAATACGTGTATAATAATTGTTTTTGGGTTAAATGCTGCACTTTTAAAAATATTTAGGTAAATGCTATAGTCAAACTCGTTCTTCAGGTGAATAAATTTAAATTTGTACTAAATTCATTCACTTAAAGAATAAGTTCAGTGTCAAGCGCGTACTTTTAAACAAAAATTGTTCACCTGCTGAACGAATTTGGGACTAACAAAAGTTTTTATTATTTTTTAAATCCCTTCAAACTAATTCTTTAGAAAAAAATAAATACTTATTTTGATAAAAGACGGACATGTAAAATGAAAAACATTGAACTTATAATTTATACTTTCTTTCTCACTTTTTTAAATTTAAAAATACTTAAAATATTAAAACATAAGAAAAAAATAAGATAAAAAAAAATCTTAAATCCTATAATGAATCTCTTCTTACGATTACTTTTTTGAGGTAAAAAAAATCTTTATATCATTTTTTTTTACCTCAAAAAAATAATCGTAAGAAGAGATTCATTATAGGTTTTAAGATTTTTTCTTATCTTAAGATATTAAAATAATTTTTTATCTTTTAATATTTTAAGTATTTTTTAATTTAAAAAAGTGAGAGAGAGAGAATATAAATTATAAGTTCAATGTTTTTCATTTTACAAGTCCATCTTTTTATCAAAATAAGTATTTTTTTAAAAAAATTAGTTTGAAGGGATTTAAAAAATAATAACAACTTTTTTTTTGGGTTGGGGGTGGGATTTATAAAATAATAATTTTTTTCTTAGTTGGGGGAGGGGTTTAAAATATAAAAAAATATTTTTTTTTTAAATTAGGGGTGGGGGGCAACGTGGGGTGGGTGAGTGTGATGGGTTGAATGAGTTTGAGGCTGTCAACCCCAAATTCGTTCACCTGCTGAACGAGTTTGGGCTGTCAATCCCAAATTCATTCAATAGGTGAAATGATTTTTGTCTAGAAGTACACGCCTGATACTGAACTTGTTTTTCAAGTGAATGAATTCAGTATAAATTGAAACTTGTTCACCTGAAGAATGAATTTAACTGTAGTATTTACCTAAATATTTTTAAAAGTGTAGTATTTGACAACAAAAATTTTTTTTACTGTGCACGTATTTGCCTAAAAAACCCCAATGAGGTGGATATCAAGCTCTCAATAAAAGCACCAACATTATGAGTACAAATACAAGAAGAGAGTCCGTCCCAGGAGATCATAACTTGCCAGGTAAAAGAACTTCGTAAACTCACTTTTTTAAAATTTGGCACGTGGGATGAACAGTTTTTGAGAGAGAAGAATTTCAAACAAACAATACCAAGTGTGAGGATAAAAGATGAAGAGGAATTAACGTCAGAGAAAGTAATGAAGACAGTGAAAAGAGCAGCTTATTATTTGTCAGCATTGCAGTCTAAGGATGGCCACTGGCCTGCTCAAATTGCTGGTCCCCTCTTCTATATGCAACCTCTTGTAAGTTTGTACTTTTGTGTGTGTGTCTATATATATGGCATTTCTATATTTAACTCTTTGTCAGATATCCTAGCATATTAATTAAAGGTTATGTTAGTGTAGGTATTTTGTATGTATATCACTGGACAAGTTGAAAGTGTGTTCACTAAAGAATATTGTAAAGAGATCCTCCGTTTCTTGTACAATCACCAGGTGAAGTTTCAAATTCAATTCAAGCTCTAAATTATGATAATCTCAACAATATTCGAAATGAAACAGATAATTAATGTTGGTATATATATGTGAATATGAACATGTATGGAATTGAAGAATGAAGATGGAGGGTGGGGGCTACATATTGAGGGCCATAGCACTATGTTCTATACAGCACTAAGCTACATATGCATTCGCATTCTTGGAGGTGATGAAGAAGACAGTAATGTTTGTTTTAGAGCTCGGAAATGGATTCTTGATCATGGTGGTGTCACTTTCATACCCTCTTGGGGGAAGACTTGGCTAGCTGTATGTCTTATTTTGTTAACCAATTTTTTATTTGGAATATTGCTACCAAAAAAAAATCCATGGCAAAAGTTATTGACTAAAGGTATCTACATGTTGTTTAAGAAACTAGATGCAATCTATTTTCATTGAGTGTAACTTTTTCTCAGTTGTGTGGAACCTATCTAACTTTAGCTACGTGCGAACTAGAAGATTTTTGCACATAGGCATGTTTCGCGTAGCTGAAGAAGAGTTGCATACGGTTAAGGCCTTGGGTCTTTGCGTTTCAACGATTTTCCTGTTTTATTTGTCATTTGGTTAACACGTTCTCTAGCTTATTGGTGGGTGTGTGTGTGTGTGTGATACTACAGATACTTGGTGTATTTGAATGGTCTGGAAGCAACCCAATGCCTCCTGAGTTTTGGCTCATGCCTTCATTTCTTCCTATGCATCCAGGTAATTCACCTTGGACCGGCCATATCTAATAACCTTCTTAACAACTTGTTTAATCTGCTTTGCTTTAATGGATGAATGCAGCTAAAATGTGGTTTTATTGCCGATCAGTCTACATGCCTATGTCTTACTTGTATGGAAAAAGATTTGTGGTTCCAATCACACCACTTATTCTCCAGTTGAGACAGGAACTCCACGTTCAACCTTACCATCAAATTGATTGGAACAGAGCTCGTCACCTTTGTGCCAAGGTGATGCATCACCTGTATCATTAATTATTTAATTAACACCCAATACACACAGTTTTCTTTAATTTCTTATCATTTTGGAACTATAAACTTATCAGATTAATTCTTCATATATTATAGGAGGATCTTTACTCTCCACATCCCTTGATACAAGATCTCATGTGGGATAGCTTATACATACTCACCGAACCACTTCTTACTTGTTGGCCCTTCAACAAATTGGTTAGAGAGAAGGCCCTTCAGAAAACAATGAAGCTTATGCGCTATGAAGACGAGACTACTCGATACTTTACTGCTGGATGTGTTGAAAAGGTACATCAAAATGAGTTGAAATTGAGATATGAAATAGTAAAATTAATTATCATATTAACAAAATGTCATTGTATACTTGTCACAGTCTCTGAGTATGGTTGTTTGTTGGGATGAAGATCCAATTGGAGAAGCTTTCAAGAAGCATCTTGCTAGGGTCCCTGATTATTTGTGGGTTTCAGAGGATGGAATGACCATGCAGGTAAAATCTAGAAGTTAAATCAAATTCACAAACTGTTCTAATGCAATCTAATAAGTTTAATTTTATACTTAATATTCATATGCAGAGTTTTGGAAGCCAAACATGGGATGCTTGCTTTTCTATTCAAGCTCTGCTTGCCACAGGCCTAATTGAAGAAATTGCTCCCACAATTGCAAGAGCACATTATTTCATCAAGGAATCTCAAGTTTGTTTCATTTTAATCTTATAGGGAAACCTGTTCAAATGACTTAACATTCATCTAAGGAGAGATTTTGTTGTTTCATTAATCTCATGAATAACAATATGGTCAGGTTAAGAACAATCCTTCTGGTGACTTCAAGAGTATGTATCGTCACATTTCAAAAGGGTCATGGACCTTCTCTGATCAAGACCATGGAGTGCCAGTTTCAGATTGCACAGCAGAAGGTTTGAAGGTGATTAACTTGATAGTTAATTATGCTTGTGCTATATCAACTATTTGAGTCCACATTGTATATTGTTACCATATATACACAGACATCATTGTTTGTTCGGCAGTGTTGTATTCTTCTATCAAAGCTGCCTCCAGAGATTGTAGGGGAAAAGATGGAGCCTGAGAGATTGTTTGATGCAGTCAATATGATATTATCATATCAGGTGAGGTTTTTTTTTTTTATTTGAATCAGTCCATATATACTTTATGAGGGTGAGTCTTTGAGCAACGATAAAGTTGTTACCATATGACCTGGAGGTCATTGGTTCAAACTCTGAAAAATAACTCTCTACTTGTTGGTGTAAAACTGCTTACATCAATTCATCCCCAGGAACCTCACAGTGGAAGCCTTAGTCTGCCGTGCCGGCCTTGAATGAACATTCAATTTGATATAATTATGTTCTAATTGATGTATACTTTTGTGATAATGCTTGCAGAGTAAAAAAGGTGGTGTAGCAGCTTGGGAACCAATCAGAGGTCAAGATTGGTTAGAAGTATAAGAGCTATATTTTTTGTTATTAATATATTTGAAGTGAGCTAAACACAAACATTTATATTGGATTCAAAAATAAGATTTTCATTGATACACATTGAAGATGCATGAATTGGTTTTTTTTTTTTCAAAAGCAGGTGTTGAATCCTATTGAGTTTTTGGAGAATATTGTGGTGGAGCATGAATATGTTGAGTGCACAGGGACATCAATACAAGCTTTAGTTTTATTTAAGGAGCAATATCCAACACATAGAAAGGAAGAGATTGAGAATTTCATTGACAATGTTGTGAGATACATTGAGGAAACTCAGACACAAGATGGTTCTTGGTATGGAAACTGGGGGATTTGCTTCATCTATGGAACACTGTTTGCTCTTGTTGGGCTTGTTGCAGCTGGCAATACTTATGACACTTGTGCTTCCATTCGTCAAGCTGTCAACTTTCTTCTTACAACACAAAAAGAAAATGGTGGGTGGGGAGAGAGTTATCTTTCATGTCCCAACAAGGTAATTCATATCTTTTGAAGTCTGCTTGAGGAAGTACTTTTGCTTCCCAAATGTGGTTTCACATTAGGTAAATATTAGCTTTTCTCTTCCTAATTTGATAAGAACTAAGCTATATACCCTTTTAATTCGTTGTTCAATTAAAGGCCCCAGGTCCACAATTTTCATTTTTTATTTATTTATTTTGGGCCTGGACCTATATTTCTTTTTTGAGTCACTGGCTTCATGTGCACAATCTTCATTTTTTTTTTTGTTTTTTTGTCCTAGATTGAATAGCTCTTGATACAATAAGACCTCAATATAGCTTAAGCCAAGTTAATATGATCTACCTTTTAATTTATTGTCCAAACTAGCTGATACACACACACACACACGAGACTCCTGGTATATTCTAACATGTGGTATCAAATATTAGAATATAGCACGTATAGTTACACATGAGAGCATTGTCCTATTGATTCAGGAGTACACACCACTTAAAGGAAGCCAATCAAATGTAGCACAAACAGCATGGGCTATGATGGGTCTTCTTTATAGTGGCCAGGTAAGTTATCTTTCTTCTTCTTCTTTAATTAGGACATTTTTATGTTCTGATTTTTGCTTAAGTTTCCCTCTAGGTATTTTGATATATCTTGCAATGAATCTATTTGGCATTTTACATAGAAGTAATATAAACTCATTTATTTCGTGTCCATATTCAACCAAACTTGTCATAATGAAGTGTGTGTGTGTGTGTGTGTGTGTGTGTGTGTGTGATGGAACATGAATGAAGCATGACCTGAACTTTGTTTGCATTTGTTGATAAACAAGTAGAAAATTCATTCAAACACACAAGTAGAAAACTATACTTAATATATTCCATTCCTTTTTCTTAAGAGGTCAACTTTCTAAATATGAAGGAATATAGTGCCTCTCTTCTCTAATTTAATTAGTATATATTTTATTTTCTTTGATTGGATTAGGCAGAGAGAGACCCGACTCCTCTTCATCGAGCAGCTAAAAATTTGATTAATGCTCAATTAGAAGATGGTGACTGGCCACAACAAGTGAGTTCTTCTCTCTCTCTCTCTCTCTCTCTCTCTCTCTCTCTCACACACACACACACACACACACACACATTTAATAATTAATGTTATCAATTAAATATAAACTTGGAATAATTAATTATCTGAGTTATTTTTAGGAATCGACGGGAGTATTTATGAGGAATTGCGTGCTGCATTATCCAATGTATAGAAACGTCTTCCCGCTGTGGGCTCTCTCCGAATATTACAAGCACATGTAACACTTATGATAATCTATTAATTATAATCCTTTTGTGACACATTTCATCTTCTTATCTGCGAAAACAAAAGAAGAATGAAGCACACACCAATTATTCAATATCATACAATATATAGGAAACTATATTCCAACTGCATATGGAAACACTCGTGGACCAAAGCTTGTAATGGACTAATGGATTTATATATGTTTATGATATCAATATTGAACAACAAGCATATTGAATTTAGTGAAAGGGGTTAATTCTTTTAAATGCAGAAAATCAAAATTTGAATCTTTATTGAGAAATGTGCTTATATTTAGTATCCGGTAATAACAGCTTTAAGAGGATTATTCCAATAGGAGGATATTTATATTTAATAAAAAAAATTCAATAGCTAGGGAAAATGAGCATGCCTCAAGTAAGGAGGAGTAACTTGAATTCTTACATATAACCGGAGATTATAGTGATAAAGATCAGGTTTTGATATATAATAAATATACGAGTCAATGGAAGAGTTGAGAGAGGAATGGGTTCGGGTGCTCATCAAAATGATGTATACTCTTTACCAATATGATCTAGATTGTCCAGATATGATATGAACAATTCGTATTTTATTTTTTATTTGTTTTGACAAATTATTCTAATATTGAGTATAAGTTATAAAATAAAGTTAATATTTTAACTATCATTATTTCTAATAATGATTTTCTAATTAAAAAATTACTAATTTAAAAAAAAAATCAAATATATATCATCTAGATTTGATGAGCTAGGGGTATTCATCAATTTGATAAGCATCTAAATCGGTTTGAGAGTGGAGGGGGGAGAATTTCTATGATAACGTGTTATACTTTTCTTGTTTGGATTACGATCTCACAGGTTTTGAATCCCATAGAATTTTTGGAAGACGTGGTAGTTGAGCAAGAAACTGTTGAATGCACAGGGTCATCAATACAGGCTTTAGTGTTGCTAGAAGAGATGTATCCAACACATAGGAAGAGAGAGATTGCGAATTTTATTAGCAATGCTATAAGATACCTTAAAGAGATGCAAACAGAAGGTGGTCCATCGTATGGAAATTGGGGAATATGCTTCATTTATGGAACCATGTTTGCGCTTGGTGGACTTGCTGCAGCTGGCCACACATTTGACAACTCTCAAACTATTCGTAGAGCTGTCAATTTCCTTTGCACAATACAAAATGAGGATGGTGGATGGGGGGAGAGCTATCTTTCTTGTACTTCAAAGGTTTAATATAATTAATTCATTCAATAATACTACCTTGTCCTCCAGTATTTAATATAAGAATCAGTTGATTTTTTAGAGATTAAGACATTTAGTTAACTTCTATATTTTTTATATTTTTCCAAATTAATTTGTCTGATATATAAATTTATATATATATAATTTAATTATACACACACACAGATATATATATATATATATTAGAATATGTATTATGATTAAGTAATTTGTTAAGCTTTTTTAATCGTTCAACTGGTTCTTATATTAAGGATCAGATGTAATGCTATTTTATTACGTGGTTGTTCTCTCAATTTAATAATTGTTTGATTATTCTCTTTAATTCATGTGTTTATGATGAATTAATAATGTTGCAGAAATTTGTTCCACTTGAAGGAAAGCAATCACATGTAGTGCAAATGGCTTAGGCTATGATGGATCTTATTCATGCTGGCAAAGTAAGTCAACCATACATTTTCAACCATCATTTGGAATTAAAAAAGATGATTAATTCATTAATTTTGTCTTAAATTAAATTTTTTTTCTCTTTTTTGATATCCAATGCATATCATCAATAAATAGGGGTAAATCTAAAAATGGTAATCAATAGTGTAAGCCTCTATGTATGATTGATACTATAGACCAATAATTTATTTCAGGCATCTTCCAATATTTTGGACTAGAGGAAATATTTTAACATAGATTCCAATCAAACTTAACTAATTTTTTGTCCTTGAATTGGATAGGCGGAGAGAGACCCAACTCCTCTTCATGGTGGAGCGAAATTCCTAATCGATTCTTAATTAGAAGATGGGGATTGGCCACAACAGGTGAGTTTATTTAATTTCTTGATGATATATATAAATCAAATTAAAGAATATTAATTAATTGTTATATGAATTAATAATTAATAAGTGGTTGTGAACTTGTGCTTAGGAATTGACAGGAGCATCTTTCAAACACTGCATGTTACATTACCCAACGTATAGAAATGTATTTCCAATGTGGGCTCTCTCAGAGTATCGCAAGCGACTTCCATCATTATCTTCAACTACTTAAAATATATGTGTGTGGTTAATATTATTACTTAAAATATATGTGTGTGGTTAATATTATTATCAGCCTTTACAGTTTGATCGAATATTCGTTTATATTTTTTGTGTAATTTTTCAGGCAACTATACGTGAAATAAAGTTATGAATGGTTTCAAAGATTCAACAATTACGTGAATATAACTTTATGGTTTTTTGATTTGTGGACAATTTTAATTGGAATCGATTTTTTCTAATAACCCTTTGGGCCAACTCTGTATCCAACATTTTTTTGATCATATTATTAGCTACCCGAATAATTGAATTATCCAAATCGGAAATTTACAATCAGAATGCTTCTTTCTAATAGTCATTTTCAATAAAATGTGATGGGATTCAAGGATAGTTTTTGTATAATTTTAGCTCGTTTATTACTATACCAAGCATCTCATGTTTGGTTGAAAATTTAGGTATTCAAACTTAAATAGTATTATTCCATCTACCATATTAGCTTGTGCAGAAGTCTTTGCCATCACCTAAAGGACAGATGTAATTTGTACAAGTTTCAAAGCAGTTATAGTTACTACTTCAGGTTCTATATGACACAGAAATATGTTACAAACTCCATTCTTATTTATAAAGCATTTGGAGGAGGGGCATTGTGATCATTTTTAGAAGGCATCACATTGATTATTTATGATGATTTTTTCCTTTTATTTGAAGAATATAATTAATATAGATAAAGTAAAAACTTAATTTTTATACTGAGCTAATAAATTTTAAGATTCTACTCAATTTTAATTAAAAAACACTAAAAATAACTCGAATGAAATATGAGACTATTGCAACAATAGCCTCCAGTTTTTTACATAAAGATATAAACCTGGAAATCCCAAAACAAAATCCATGTGTATCTATAGAAAGTGGACCACGCCATATGCATACACCATTGCATCAAAGAGTCAAATGAATAAACACTAACTTTTGGAAGATTGGAG
>QFDD01004957.1:0-17477 GCA_006871305.1 Vachellia collinsii | reverse complement strand
CTCTGTTTTCATATTCTCATATTTAAGAGCTTCAGTGTTTATCATTCAATTCTCAGAGAGGAGAATATACTTGTTGTTCATTGATATTGTAAGAGATACTCAAGGTTGGAGAATCTTGAGTGAGTTAAGACACGAGCAAAAGTGTCAGTGGGTTAGTTTGAGTTAGGAAGGGGGAGAGTCCTTCTTCGGATTGGTTGTAATCTGTTGAGATTAGTGGATTTGAAAAGCTCAGTGGATTCTGAGGACTGGATGTAGGTCAGAGAGGGCCGAACCAGGATAAACCACTTTGTCCATTTTCTTCATACTCTGTTTTACGCTTTTAACGTTGCGAAAATTTTATCTGACCAATTCACCCCCCCTCTTGGTCAAATCCGATCCTAACATTCCTAGCCCAGCCCGATAAAAAAACAGATTAGACTTTAGGTTGGGCCTGATCTGGTCCAGTCTGTCCAGTGTGCAGCCTTATGGCTCAACAAATGGGAATTGAATTAAATTAGTAATATTAATTGAATTTGATTATTATCAATTAGGTTTAAATTTTGAATATCAAGTAACTTTAAAACGGTGGAGCTATTATTATGGACCATATATAATAAAAGCCTAATAACTCTTTCATAGCCAACTCATATAAATATTTTATGTTATTTTATATTTTACCATATTTCTTTCTTTGTTTCTTTCTTAAGTACCTTTATGTTGAATATTCTTTTTTAATTATTATCATACAATGTTTTGTTCATAAATTATTCACATTTTAATATTTCAAATTTTTCACAAATAGAAAACTCATGAAGTTGAACTTAAACACCATGTTCAGCATGCTTCCTTGCCTCATCAAGTGGAACTAAAACACACAAAAATAAAAATCAGAGGAAAAATCGGAATGGCTTCAAATGGAAATGGGGTATAGGCCCTTGGCTCAGTATGGCTCCTCAAGTAAATCACATTTGCCATCGGTTGAGTCGTTTCAAAAGATTTTCCGTAGGAACATGGCATTTCAATTTGTGCTTCTTCCACTCTGAAAAAAAAATATCAAAGTGGAACTGAAACATCATGTTTATTTATAAATTTTAAAGGTTCTTTCCCATTTTGGTTATTTATAACTATGTATGAACTAATGTGATTTTTTGTTTTCTATCTGGGTTATTTTTGCCTATTTGTTTTAGCCTATTTGTTTCTTTTGTTGGAAAATGTGTTTAATTGTTGAGTGTTTAATTTTATCAGATTAAGGTTTTGTTGTCCAAAGTCTAGTCCTGCTTTTAAATTTGTTTTGGAAAATCTATTCACCTTGAAATATATATGGTTGTTTAGAGAAGCAGAATTTGGGATAGTTCTTATGTTTCTCAATGAAGTAGAAGGTTTAGATCAACAACAGAGAGCATGTACGAAGTGTTGAAAATTGCACCCTAGGGCCAATCATTGTACTTTGAGTATTTTAATTAATGATTGTTCATTTTTCATTATCATAATCTTTGCATGTTTTGTTATGATAAATTGTCCTTGGATAAATCATAGTGATTATCCTAAATGTCCATGGTCGATCATCTGCATGGGAGTAAAGATAAAATAAGGTCATTGTGACTCTGAAATGTGTGGAGATACTAGTCAAAGTCATAGGCACTTGTAAGAGTACAGGGTGCTGGACCGACCTACTGTGAGATAGCTCCATGGATTTGTGTCATGAGCTTGTCTCACAAACAACAACGTCACTATGCTCTTTGACTTGAGATCATCATGGATTCCTACATGAGAGTCACTCAGCTTTGACCTAGTCAAAAGTCACCTTTTGTTCAAGTGATGATAAAGGCTATATTCCGGCTTAGTGGATTCCATGTAGAGGAATGTGAATGGTTAAGATAGAATTTGTCCCTCACATTAGTAGAGGGATATTGTTGGGCCCTCTAGATGAGTGAGTCTGAGAAATGTATGGCCATACTGTGACAAAAAGGTAGTTCCATCTCTTAACATGGAGTACTCAGTGATCGAGAAAGAAATGGTCAAGAATATAAGGACGACAATCTCCATGCCTCATTCTTGACCAGACTATCATGTGACAAAAGGGACGTGATGTAGTTGTATGATAGATTGTATCAGTTATAGATCATCATGTGAATTGAGTAGTCGTAATGTCTTGCTAGAGGCTACTTGTGACTTGTGGGCTAGTATAGTCACTAGCCTACTGCCAATTTCATATGGGCCTACATGGTCACACATAAAATGGCCCAACAAGAGCTAAAATGTCCAGATTCATTGAATTAAGGTTCAATGAATATTCTTGGGAGGATATATATAGTGTATATATATATTAAAATTCAATTTTATATATAATATATATTTTTGTGTGTATATGTATTGCATATATTGATATGTAGATATATTATATACATGATAAAGATAGAATAAATCTTCAATTTAATACATGGAGATAAATTAAATCTTGATTTAAAAGATAAGAACTTGAATTTAATTTATAAAGATATATTAAATCTTGATCTATCTTGATATTATATCTTATTTAATTTATGGAGATAAATTAAATCTCATCCTTGTTTGACTCCTTATCCAAATTAAATAAATTGGTTAAATTATATCTGTTGGACAAATATAAATAAAACCTTCTTTATTTAATTTCTCAGATTTAAAGTTTCTCAGAGGATTTGGAATTTTGAAATAAATAAAAGATAGAGATAGATGGTCAGAGCTTTTCCATTGGAGGATGATGATCAAAAAATGAAAATCAGAAACTTGTGTGAGAGAAACTGAGAGTGAGAAGGAGATCCAAGAATCATACTTCGAGGCTCTAGCACATATTCGTGTTGGAAATGCCATTCGTGTGGATACCAGTAGAGGAAGTTGATCATAGTTGTTGGCTTCTTGAAACTGAGTAAGAGAAGAAATGAAAACACTCCAGGAATGGTACGCTTCTTGACGATTTAAAAGCCTTCAACAAAACCTTGGACGGGATTGAAAATAAAAAATTTTGTCTTCCGTTGTGCCGTCCTATCCCAACAAGAAGTACTCACAATTTAATAACCATGTTGCTTATGAATTTTATTTATATTTAGACATTTCCTATAATGTTTTCCCTAGGGTTAGAGTATTCCTTTTCTTAAATAGGAAGACATTATTTCGGCAAAAAAAAAAAACCCAAGGAAAACAATGGTTAAAATGACTAGTAGGTTTAAGGTATCTTCTCCCTTTCTTTGTTTATAACAATGTGGTAGTTTGATTTCTATGAAATCTCACCCTCCCATAATAAAACCTTCTAGGCCAAAGTTCCAAGATCAAAGATGAAATCACCCTTTAGTCGTATAGGCATTCAAAGTACTAGGTGATAAAAATGTAGTATAGTGTTGTACACCTTGGTCGTTGCTTGTAAGAAGTTTAATTCAAGCTTTTAAACAGATTAATGTTGCAATCAAAGTTAAAAGGGAAACCTTGTTGAAGAATTGTTTGGAAAAATAAATAAACAACCAAATTTAAATCTAGCTATTCTTTTTAGGGTTTTTGATTTGTAACAATGAAAATGGACAAATCGCAATTGATTTCAAACAATGAGTAATTCAAAGTAAAATCTTGGATTAAATGCACAATAATAAAATGTAGTCCACTTGAGTTGAGTTTAGGCCTTCCTAGCTCCCCTAAAGATAAGAGTTCAATGAATTGAGTCTAGAGGTTGAACCTTAGATACCACTAGATTCAAACCTCAAAATACTTCAATTAAACATCTTAACTAAGCTACAATTGAAAAATTAGAGCTAAAGAGGGTCAAAGGGAAAAATCATTCAATTATTTCCAATCCATAAATGTAATAATCATTACATCAATAAAAACGTTCAGCTCAACTTGATTGCCAGAAGCATCAAATCACAATGTGATATGGGTTATAGTGGACAGATTAACTAAGACAGCACATTTGTTGGCAACACACACTAATTGGCCGCAAAAGAAATTGGCAAAGGTATATATCAAAGAGATAATTAGACTATATGGAGTGCCAAAGAACATAATTTCAGACAGAGATCCTTGTTTTACGCATAGATTTTGGAAATCTCTGCAAGAGGTGCTCGGAACAAAGCTGAGTTTTAGTACAAGAATTGTAATATCCGTGTCTTTTGTGACTGAAATAAATGCTAAATGAGTAACTATGTATTGATTTAGTGCCCAAAGAATAAAAGGAAAGGAAATGAAGGGCAAAAGAGCTAATTTAGAAAAAGGTAGGAAATTTAGGGACCAAAGTATTATTTTGGAAATTCAAGGACCTAGGGTCATTTTGAAAATGGGACTAAAGTGAAAATTTCAAAACTTGGGGGACCAAACTGCCATTTATGGAATTCAAGGGCATTTTGGTAAATATGAGAAAATCCAAGGGTTTTTTTTGTCAAAGTTTGGCCAAAATATTAGAAAACTTTTCAAGACACCAACAGATAGAGAAAAATTCATTGATCAGTAATTGAGGCATGATTTAAGTTAAAATGACAAAACTTACATTCACAAGAATTTTAAAGGTTATTTAATTTTTGGCTATTTAACAAATAATTAGTCAAAAAAATTATTTAAAATACCTAGAGGCCTCAGATATCTAATCGTAGAGTAAGAGAAAATAGTTGAGAAATCCTAATATTTTATAAAATTGTTTCCAAGAGAAAGTTAAAAGTAGCTTATTGGATCGAAAAGAAAAAGACCTGGGAAAACCTTGAATTAGGGTTTTCTCTAAAAATTAATTGAAGACATTATGGAAAGAAATTTGAGGAAAGAAAAATCAGGGGAGTATCAAATGAAATTAGGAAAATTTTAATGATCCTGAACCAGTCAAATGATCAGAGGTTTACAGAAAAGCATTTCCGGTGCATAAAGCTACTGTATGGAAACTTAAAGTTTTTAAAAAGGAAGAGGAGGGGACCATATTTTTCCACTTGTAATGGCCTTATTTCAAGAGTAAAAAGAAAGGTAAAATATTATAAACATGTAGTAGAATATATCAAAACAAAGTTATTTTATCAGTGCAAGTGGGACCTACCTTAATTTAACACATGTTGCTAATTCATTTAAGGACCTTCAAGACCATTTTCTTCTCCATTTTTCCAGTACCAAGGTCAGCCAAGTTGAGAGCAAAGAAGAGGAAGCAAGGCGTGAAGTGGAGAAGACAAGAAGAGGAAGAAAATCATCACAAAACCTAAGATAAGTGGTGATTTCTAATGATAGTCTCTCCTATTTTGATCTCTAGGATCTCCTCTTCAATCCTATAGTCTTATTTTCTTATTCCATGAGGAATAATGGCTACTGGAAATTGTGAGAAAGAGAGGGACTTAGAAGAAACTATTGGTAGGAAATCATTCTATGCATATTGTGGAGTTGATTGGTGTCTGTTTTGTGTTGATTGATGGTGTATGTGAATATGTAGAATCTTAAACCCTAGGGAGACATGCTGTTTGATTTTTCATGAGCATGGGAAGTAATTTTTTTGAGCTCAATAATGCATAAGAAGTGGTCTAGGAACAAGAATATGCAATTATATAAGAAGAGGAATTGAAAAATCACCAAACCCTTTCCCATGAACATTTTTGGCCAGCTGGAGGTTTTAAGCAAGGAATGAGTTTTTGATGATTTTGATGCTTCCTTTGGATTTAGAGTGCAAAATTGTGTAGGGTAGAAGTGAGAAAATAATTTTGGAAGCATTAGAATCAATTTTGACAAGTTTAAGGGTTTTATGGCCCTTAAGGTTCAAGAAGGGTTTTGGAGAGTTTTAGTGCGCTTTAAGGCATGGTATTGACTTGGTGTTAATGCCAATTGTATGATATTATATGTAGGAAGTTAACTTGCCAAGGGGATATTTTGAAAAGCATGGGGAAATTTGCTAAGTCCAAGTGCCAAGTTGAGAAAAAAAGGTAGTAAAAGCTACTAACCTTACATTAATGTCGGCCTTGATGATTATTTGTTATTTGTGCTATATTGCATGTTATTTTTTTTATCTTTGAATGTGTGATAATATGACTTTAACATGCCATGGTTATTTGTAAAGTGGTTGAAAATATGAGCATCACATGTTCAAGCATACTTAGTTAAATAATGAATAATGATCATGCATTTTGGTGGATGTGTTAGTGTTTTTGCTTAGGGATTTCTTTGGCATCTCACTCTCCAAAAATAACATTCTCTAGGTCCAAGTGCAAGTAAGGGCAAAGGCAATTCGGTGGATGAGTGATGGAAGATTTATGATTCCAAAATGTAATGATAACTTGTTATGTTATATGTTGTGTTGGAATTTTGGGATAATGTATATGTTAAACCTCTACATGTTTTAATATATGGATAATTATATGTAAATGTGTTAAGTATGTTAAGGAATGATGTTGAATGGAATTAGGCATGTCAAGTAAAAATGGAATAAGTTAAAGATGCCAAAAAGGGTTCAACACCCTTATCATAACCCTAACTTGATGTTGCAGGAAAAAATAGCAAATGGAGTCCAATTAATTTAGAACTCCCCAAAAACATAGTTCATATGGAAAGCTTTAAAATGATCCTAAGTTTGCTAGATTTGTAATTTTGAACAAAAAGTTATGGTTTTTCAAAGTTGAGAGAAAATTTCGAAAAATAAAAAATTACCATATAAATAGTGAAAATTCATGAAATAAAATGTATCAATTGGTCAAGAAATTGGACAAATTGACATTTTTATCCTATAGATAATTTTGTAAGATTCATTTAGAGACTTGAACCACTCAATTTTGATTTTTTAGAATTAGTTATGAATTTTTAAAGTTGGCTGAAAAAATTGAAATTTTACCAAATGAATAGTAACTTTTGGTAACTTTTGTAATTTCATGCTTGGAAAACCTCAGAGTGGTTCAATAGTAGTCTCTAATGGAGATATAGGAGTGATAAGTAAGGTGTTACACATATCATCCATAGACGGACGGTTAATCTAAAAGAACCATTGAAACGCTCAAAAATATGTTGAGAGCATGTGTTTTATACATTAAAGGAAGATGGAATGAGTATATGCCATTAGCAGAATTTGCATATAACAATAGTATCACTCCATTATACAATGGTGCCTTTAATGTGTATTTCTAATCCATAAATATAATAATCATTAAATCAATAAAAACGTTCAGCTCAACTTGATTGCCAGAAGCATCAAATCACAATGTGATATGGGTTATAGTGGACAGATTAACTAAGACAACACATTTCTTGGCAACACACACTAATTGGCCGCAAAAGAAATTGCCAAAGGTATATATAAAAGAAAATGTATGCCCCCATTATGTTGGACAGAGCTTAAGGAAAGAAGTATCTATGGTCCAAAGATAGTAGACCATATTGATGCAAAGGTTGAAATGATAAAGCAGAAACTAAAGGCAGCACAGAGTTGACAACAAAAAGTTACACGGATCAGAGAAGATGACCATTAGAATTTGAAGTCAGAGATCTTGTGTTTCTTCTAGTATGTCCAACAATAAGAGTAGGTCAATCATTGAAGACAAAGAAGCTCAGTCCTAAGTATATTGGGCCGTTTCAAATACTTTCTAGAGTCAGATCTTTAGCATACCATTTGGCCTTATCCCCAAACTTGAGTCTAATTCATGATGTCTTTCATGTTTCCCAACTAAAGAAATATAATCTAGACCCAACACATGTTATTGAGTATGAGAATATTGTATTACAAGATAATTTGTCATACGAAGTAGAGCCATCATGAATCATAGACCGGAAGATAAAACAGCTCCAAAAGGTGGTCTGGAGAGGATTGATGTCAAATGAGGCTACATGTTAAACGAAGGAAGACATCAAAGCCAAATACCTAGAGCTATTTACTTAAGGTAGTGAAATTTATTTTTGAGGGGGAAAAATGTAATATCCATATTTTTTATAACAAGAAATAAAGGCTAAATGGGTAACTACAAATCAATTAAGGGCCCAGAAGGTATTAGAGGCATTTTGGAAAAGTAAGGACCAAAATGACACTTTTAAAATTTGAGGACCAAAGTGTAAATTGAGAAAGGCAAAGGGTATTTTTGTAAAATTTGAGGAACAAAGTGTAAAATGAGAAAGATGGGATCAAATTGCCATTTATGAAATTTAAGGTCATTTTGGTAAATTGAGAAAGGCAAAGGGTATTTCAGTCAAAGTTTACTCAAAATATTAGAAAAATTTTCTGGGCAGCCAAAGATAGAGAAAAATTTACTGATAAGTAATTGAGGCCCGATTTAAGTTATAATGACATAACTAACCTTTGCATGAATTTTAAATGTTATTTAATATTTAGTTATTTAATAAAATAATTACTCAAATATAATTATTTAAAATACTCAAAAGGCTCAAATATCTTATTTCAAATTAAACAAAAATAGCTCAAAAATCTATTATTTTATAAAATTGATTTCAAGGGAAAGTCAGAACTAGTTTGCCGGATTGGAACAAAAAAGCCCGTAAAACCTTGAAAAGGGTTTTCTTCATAAATTAATTAAATACATATCCAGAATGGGAATTAGGGAAGGACAAATGATTGTAAGAGTAGAGGAACTATAGGAAATTTTAAGGACATCAAATTGGTCAAGTGATCAGAAAATCTCCAAAAAGCATTTTCAGAAGAAAATTTTCATGTAAAGTAACCCTAAAGCAACTTCACTTTTATAAAGGAGTGTAGGGCTTGAGAATGTGCCACTTGTACTCTTTTTATTTAAAGGAGACAAGAAGTAAAATATATTAACTTAAAGTGGTAGATTACACCAATGTAAAGTTACCCTGTCAGTGTGGATGGATCCCACAATTTATATAACTCTTGGGCATTTTTTGAAAAAAAAACATTCTAGCCTTCATTCTGCACCTAAAACACAATAACCATAGGAGGAAAAAGAGAAGAGGAAGGAATGGACCAAAGGAGTCAGAGGAGGAAGTGGAATTAAGCAAGACTCAAGGTAAATGTTCAACTCCTTAGGCAATTTGCAATGATGAGTACAATGAGTATTTTGGCCTATACTCATGATCTACAAGCTCTACTCTCTCTTTCGAATGGTAAAATGAGTATTTTGGGCTATTGAAAGTTTAGGTTTTAGAGAGAGGAAATGAAGAAGAGAGGGAATTAGGTCAAATAAAGATGACCAATAAATCCTTAGGCAATTTACAATGCATTGATATTTGGTTTGAATTGATTTGAGCTCATATTGAATTGTTGGCATAAAATGTTGGGATTGGAAGGCACAACAAAAGACTAAAATTTTTCCAATCCCTTCCTAGGTCCTATTGAAGGCTTTTAAATCATGTAGTCAAAAAGCATACATTTCTTGGAGTATTTTGTTTTCCTTTCTTGCTCAGTTTCAAGAAGCTAACAGCTACAATTATCTTCCTCTATCGGTATCCACACTAATGGCCTTTCCAATACAAATGTGTGCTAGCGCCTCTATGTCTGACTCTTGGATCTCCTTCTCACTCTCAGTTTCTCTCTCAAGTTTCTAATTTGCATTTTCATGTGTCTAAAGGAGAGCTCTGACCATCTATTTATAGACATTCAGAGCTTATCCTTTTGAATTACAAAATCTATTTTTTTATCTATTTCTGATAAAGCCCGTTATTTACATGGTTTTCTTAATTACTTTTATGTATTTTTGTAATAATTTTACCCTCATCTTGCATGCATTCTTTAACTATACATTCTATTTTGCTGAGAAAAGGGGTAAAAATGGGTCACTTGGCTTATCCAACTATAAATGCCTTGATCTGTGGTTAGTGTAATTCTTTACAACGCTCTTTAATTTTGTTGTAGGCATTTAGAGTAGATCAAAAGACCCAAGGTGAACATTTAAAGGAATTGCAACTCATTGGGAACAAGGAATGCAACTCAAGAGGTGCCACTATGACCAACAAGTCGTGACATACACTCACAAGGTTGCGACCTTTAGCTAATTCCAGAAGACATCATGACTCCTCAAGTCACAACCTACTTAGTATATGTCACGACATAAACATGTTATGGTCACAACCTAAATAACCTTAAGTCCTGACCTAAGAGCCTAAAAATGAAGCCATGCATTTTGGAATAGGTTAGCACCACCCTACACATAAGAAAAGCCAGCCACCATGAGGGACAGTCTCCCATTCCGCAAATTTGAACAGATGAAGAGCCTCAGCCTCCCTCTCTCAAACCTCCAACACTCCCATCCATTTTTATCCAACATTTTCCACCATTTTGAAACTGATTAAATCATTTCCATTGCCTTTGTCTCTACATTTCCATATTCATTTTCACTCTTCTCATGGTGGATAACCTTAAGAGCGATAGCTACATTTCTGGAGCTATGAGAGGATACACCCTTAGACTCTTGGTGATGGAGAATGAAGCTTGAGCTCAAGGATAAACTGGGGAGTTTTCTTAGTCTAATCTTTTGCATGAACATTTGTTGGACATTTTTAGATTTTGGAATTCCTACTGTCATGCAACTTTGATTACATATTTGTAACTTTATGATTAGACTATGTAATTGGATTGGATGCTATTTTATGTTGGATTATATATATATATATATATATCTCAGTTTGACTACTTGTGCTCATCTATTGTCAATGGTTGTTGATGATTATCTTGTTACTTTGGTTTCTATGATTGTGATTGCAATACATTGAGAGCATTAGCATCATCCATTCAATTGCACTCTAAGTGGTTTTAAACAATGTTTTAAGAAGTGTTAATTAGCTAGAATTCAGGTGGGTTTTCATTAATTAAAGCATTGGACCTAAGTGATTTTTTGGGATTTTCATTTAGACTTAGAGAGATTTAACTCCCATATCAAATCAAGAGCAATGATAGCTATGTTTCCATCATCAAGGGTTCATCCTATCATACATCCCTTTTAATCCAAAAAATTCCTTCATTATTTGGAAAGACCAAAAAGATTTACTTTTTGCATTTTCCCTTTTATGCATCACAATATTTATAAATTAAAACCAATTTTCACCAAGTTCAACATGTTTTTTGTCACCAATTAAAACTAGGTTAACCAATAAACCGCTCCTCGTGAAGAACGATAAGTTTTTCCTTATATAGACATTATTTAGTGCAATCATATCTTGAACTGAACCAGAAGGCGACAAACTGGATCGATCAAATTCAAAAGTCAAATCTTATCAAAAACTTTAAATCTGAGAAATTAAATAAATAGTTTTCTCTAAATCTATCCAATAGATATAATTTAACCAAATTATTAATTTGGATAAGGAGTCAAACAAGGATAAGATTTAATTTATCTCTATAAATTAAATAAGATATAATGTTAAGATAGATCAATATTTAATCTATCATTATAAATTAAATCGAAGATTTTATCTTTTAAATCAAGATTTTAATTTATCTCTATAAATTAAATTCAAGACTCATTATATGTTTTAAAGCGAATCCAAGATTTAATCCATCTTTAAAAATTAAATCCAACATCTATCTTTTGAATGAAATCTGAAATATTATATCTTTGTCATATATATACATATCATTATATGTAATATACACATACACAAAAATATATATTATATATATAAATGAATTTTAATATATATACATATATATCCTTCCAAGAATATTCATTGAATATTGAACCAATGAATTTAGACATTTTAGCTCGTGTTGGGCCATTTTGTGTGAGACCCTATAGGCCCATATGAAGTTGGTAGTGGGCCTGTGACTATACTAGCGCACAAGTCATAAATGACCTCTAGCAAGACATTACCACTATCCAATTCACATGAGGATTTTTAAACTAATATAAATTATTATACAACCACATCACGTCCCTTTGTCACATGATATTTCGATCAAGGATAAAGCATCGAGATTGCATCATCCTATCCTGATCATCACGTCCCTTTGTCACATGATATTTCAAAATGGCCTTATTTCATCTTTACTCCCATGAAGATGATCAGTGATGGACATTTAGGATAATTACAATGATTTATCCAAGGACATATTATCACAACAAACATACAATGATTATGATAACAAAAATGAACAATTCACTAATTAAAATACTCTGAAAACAATGATTGGCCCTTGGGCACAATTTCCAACATAAAACCCTTGGCTTGGTGATAAACGCCAATATTTACATGGTTTTCTTTCCTCATTGCGGGATATTTGATAGCTTAATTGCTCCATATTGTGGTGAATTGAACCCTTTTACCTTTGTGGTCATTCATTTCATATATAATGACACACAAAAAAGGAAATTGAGTGAATTGTGTCCCCCAGCTGTATATGCTTTTGAGCCCTAGTATTCTATGCTTTAACGAGGCTTCCTTTTGCTTCTGTTGCAGATGCAGACGGGAGATATTCGAATGCTCGAGGACGTAACTAAGGAGAATGCAATTCAACACGGAGGGAATGTCACTGGATGATTAGTGTCACGACTTATAACATCAATGTCGCGACTTGTTCATAATTCTTGGAGTTTTGTTGACCTCAAAAGTCACGACATATACTCGTGTGTGTCGCGACATATATACATTTTAGTCGCTGCATACGTCAACTTAAGTCGCGACATTAGAACGTGGAATTGATGCTGCGCGTTTTGAGTTGAGATCAGCAAGTGGATCTAAAGGGGAAAGGAAAAATCACGAGAAATTCATTCTGCACGGAGGAGAGTGATCAGGAAGCGGAGTGGAGTTCTCTGGTTCTTCTTCAACCTTCGGCAGATCTTCAAAAATTCTCCATCATCTCTCACTTCGATTTCTGCATCTTCCTCACAAATCATCTCCATTCTGCACTATCTTAGTTTTCATCTTCCTTTTATGATGGTTGAGCGAAGGAGTAATATCTGCTGCGTTCTTGGAATCATGAGAGGCTAGATTCTTGGCCTCTTGGTGATGGAGAGCAAAACTTGAGCCAAGGATTCATTGGGGAGTATATCTAGCCACATCTTGTATTTGCCTGTTGTAGAAATCTTTAGATCTAAAGACTTCTACTGCTACACACTTAGTTTACAGATTTGTGAATGAATGATTTGGCTGTGTCGTTGGATCAGTTGTTGTTCACATGGATTATATTTCATGAATTTCAGATTTGATTCATTGAGTTCACTAGGTTATCAATGATTATTGATAATTAGTTGTTCTTTTGGATCTTAAGGGTTGTGATGGCAATCTGTTAAAGCATGAACATCAACTGCTCTTTCTACATTCTGAGTGTTATTAAACAGTGTTTTAAGAAATGTTGTTTGCCTTGGATTCCTAAGTGATAGCTTAGGGTTTATTAGTTAAACTCAGAAGAATTCACTTCCCATAATTAAACCAAGGCAAGGATAGTTAAGGCTTCATCACTAAGAGCTTATTCATTTTATTCATTCTTAATCCAAATTACATTTCACGCACTGAAAATTCCAAAAAATATTACACTGCATTGCAATTAATTTTGTAGCTCTAGACTAAAACCCCCTATTTTACAAATTCAAGTTCAACATGCTATTGATAACCAACTTAGACTAGGAAAGCAATAAACCGTTCCTCCAGAAGAACGATTGGTTGCCCACTATAGCTACATTCCTTGTGCAATCATTTTGTATCGAACCAGAAGACGACAAAACCGTGTCCGATCACTTGGGCTCTTGGATGAAACTGATCATGCATGGGTGAGTAAATTTTTATGTTGTTAATTGATTGGGAAATGGTCTAAGAATGATTTTATGCATGTCTGTGATGATAAAAATTGAAAACCAAAATTGCTGAAATTTTTCTTAGCATTTTTGGTCTGTAGCCATTCTTGGGGAAGGAGTGTGATTTTATTAATTTTGATGTTTCCAATGGATTTAGAAGGAAAAATTGTGTTGGCTAGAAGTGAGAAAACAAATTTCAAAGTATTAGAATCAAAATTGGAAAAATTTAGAAGTTTAAGAACCTAAATTGTCAAGATTGAGTTTCATGGAGTTTGAGGTGTTATAATGCATTGAAAATGGCATAAGTTAATTCCAAATGCATTATATTATGTGTAGGAGTTTTATTTGAAAAAGGTAGAGTTCAAGGTGCAAGAGGGAAGTTGTGAAACCACTTGGAAAACCCACTTGTAAAGTTGGACAACTGATATAGCAAAGTTACTATCTCTTTCATTAATGTTGCCTATGGTTGTTATTGATGGATGTTGCCATGATTTCTTCTTAAATATGTGCTATTTGTTGTTGTTTGTGACATGTCACAATATGTGCAAATAGTTTTTTAATTAATGATATTATTACATGTGCATGCATGGCTAGATTGAAGTTGTGTGACAATCATGCATATTAATACTATTTATAGTGATTTTGCTATGGAGATTTCTATGAATGAACTCATCCTCCCATTGTTAAGATAATGTTTTGATGATGACAATTATGTTTTTGAACTTATGATAAAATTCATTGTTTTCACATAAACTTTAAGTAATCTTCAAGTTTTAGTGAAAGTGTTGGGAAAACTGGAGTTCTAAGGTTCAATACTCGAGTTACATTGTGTAAAAATGCTTTCAAAACTCAACACTTTCAAGAGAACTCAAGTTTTGGTGGAAGTATTGTCAAAACTCGAGTTCTAAGAGTCAAAACTCGAGTATCAAGTTTTGAAACAAGTTTTAGAAATCCAAAACTCTCAGTAGAACAAGTTTTAACAAAACGTGTTGTCACAACTCGAGTTGTGTGTGACAGAACTCAAGTTTCAAGTGCTAAAACTGTTTTAGAAAACCAAAAATTTCAAGAGAACTCAAGTTTTAATGGAAGTGTTGATGAAACTCAAGTTATGCATTGCAAAACTTGAGTATCGGGCTTTGAAAACTCGTTGAACCATGAAACCTCTTCTCAAAACTTGAAGTTTTAACAAAAGTTTTGATGGAACTCGAGTTTAGAACAGTGAGACTCAAAACTTCTTTCACAACTTGAAGTTTCAACAAAAGTTTTGAGACAACTCGAGTTTTAGGAGACAGAATTCAAGTTTCGAAGGCTGAAAAATCTTTGAACTACAAAACTACCTTTCGAACTTGAAGTTTTCAATAAAAGTTTTGATACAACTCAAGTTTCAAGAGATAGAACTCGAGTTTCAAGGTGTAAACTTCTTTTAAACTTAAAACATCCAAGGAAACTCGAGTTAGCAATGAAAGTTATGATTTCAAATAGTTGAAACTTGAAGTTTTAGAGTATGAAACTTGAGTATCGAAGAACTTAAAATGTTTTAACTTATTGTAACCTCAGTAAACCCGAGCTTTAAGTTCTATAACTCAAGTTTTGTCAAAAATCTTATTAGAACTCGATGAACGTTGAAAGTATTGTGTCAAATGAACTTTTGATCAATCGAGTTTGTTCATAATGACTCGAGTTATGAGAAAACTTTCAAGCATTATTTAGAAAACTTGAGTTACATAAGAGTGTTATGATCTCTTCTTTGTTATTTCTTCAAACACTTGAGTTTTGTTATCTACAACTCGAGTTTGCTTTTACTGATAGTGATTCAGTGTGTTAGAAGCTTTTCGTTATTCTCAAATCTTTCCTTCTTCGTGCTACATTTATTTGAATCTCATCTACCCTCATAAATGCCCATTTATTTTAATGATTAACAGAGTATGGAATGTCTGATTACTTCACTGGAGAAAGATTCAACGGACAAAAATGCAGAGACAACCATACCTCATGTCAGAAGCATTTATTGCAGGAAGGTGAACGATGATAATGAGAGTAACGGAAACTTAAATGTTTCTAACGGATAATTAATGTTTTCCAACTATGAAAGGAGAAGCATTCAAGTTTCATAAGACAGAGAACGTAACGACTAGAAATCAAATTTATTGCTCTTCATCTACCTCCTCTGTTTTTCATTCTCTCAGTCATAAGTGCTTCAATGTTCATCATTTGATTCACAGAAAGAAGAATATACTTATACATTTATTGATTCTATGAGAGTAACTCAAGATTAGAGAATCTTGAGTGCAAAAGGAGAAGAGCAAAAGTGTCAGTGGGTTGAATTGAGTTAGGAAGGGGGAGAGTCTTCCTTCGTTGTTGTATAATATTTTGTGATTAGTGGATTTGAAAAGCTCAGAGGATTCTGAGGACTGGACATAGGTCAAGTGGACCGAACCAGGATAAATCTCTTTGTTCACTTCCTTTCATACTCTGCTTTAGTTTCAAAAGCTTGTAAAAATTTTTATTAGACCAATTCACCCCCCTCTTGGTCAAATCCTATCCTAACACCCATAATAACACCTTCTAGGCCAAAGTTTCAGGAGCAAGGGCAAGGAGCCACATTAGTAAAGGTGGGTGATTTTTAATGGCAAAGGAAAGCTCATACAAGCTAAACTTTATGATGTTTTCCTTAAATTTTAGATTATTGTATGTTAAACCTATGCATTGTGAAGCATAAGATATGTGTTGTGTAAACAGCCCAAGTGTAATATCTAGGTTTTTTATCACTGGATATAAAGGCTAAACAAGTAGCTAAAGATTAATTAAAGGTTTGAAGAATGCAAACAATGGAAAAGAAGAGTGAAAAATGCCATTTGCCAAATGTGGAAAAGTGAGGGTAAAATGGTCATTTTGAAAAGTAAGGAACCAAAGTGTCATTTTGTGAAAGTAAAGGACCAAAGTGATATTTTGAAATAGGGACTCAAGGTAAATTCGAAATTTCTTGGGACCAAAATGTCATTTTTGAAATTCAAGGGCATTTTGGTCAAAGTTTGACAAAAATATCAGAAAATTTTACAAAGGTATAGAAGCTAGATAAAAATTCACTGATAAGTAATTGACATCTGGTTTAGGTGAGAATGACAAAAATAACCTTTACGGAAATTTTAAAGGTTATTTACTATTTGGATATTTAATAAATAATTATTTGAAATATCCCAAGACCTTAGATATCTGATTTCAGAATAGGAAAAGATAGCTTGGAAATTGCAGTAATTGATAAAATTATTTCCAAGAGAAAGTGATCGGACACGGTTTTTTCACCTTCTGATTCGATACAACAAGATTACTCCAAAAGTAATGTAGTACAGTGAGCAACCAATTGTTCTTCTCATGGAGCTGTTTATTGATTATCCTATGCTAAATTGGTTATTAAAAACATGTTAAACTTGAGTATGTAAAACAAGTGGGGTTTTGGCTTAAGAAAACAGAATGAAATGCAGATAGTTGTGATACAATATTTTTGGTGTTTCAATAGTTGAAAGCATATTTTGGATTAAAAGGGAATACAACAAATAGACTCTTAGCGATAGGAACTTAACTTTCCATGCCTTGACTTAATTATGGGAGATCAATCCTTCTGAGTTTAATTAATAAACCCTAAGCAATCACTTAGGTCCAATGGTTCAATTAATTCGATTTGCTTGAATCCAAGTAAAACAACATTCCTTAAAACATTGTTTAGCGCCACTCAGAATGTAGAAGGAATAATTGGTGTTCATGCCTTCAACAAATTGCAATCACAATCCAGAAACCAAATGAACAACTAACAGCCAATAATCTTTGATAACT
>QFDD01004956.1:0-16908 GCA_006871305.1 Vachellia collinsii | reverse complement strand
GCTTAAAAAAATTGATTAATTAAAGTTATTTTATTAGTTAAAATGACTCAAAATGTATGTACCAAGTATTTTATTGTATAAAAATAGTGAAAATATACTATACGACAATGCAACTTATGAAGATAAGGAACCTATAAGTAGTTTTATGAATTTGTAATAGCTTAAAATACAGAATTTGTACCCTATTTTTTTGTTAAATTATTATTTTATTGTAAATTTAATGTCAATTTAAAATACAAATTGTAGACTATAGCAAGCCATTTATTTTTCTTAAAAAAATAGATAAATAAAAAATATTTTATTAGTAAAAATAAATCAAAATGTATGTACCAAGTATTTTAATGTATAAAAATAATAAAAATATACTATACGATATTGTAACTCATGAAAATAAAGAACTTTTATGACTTTTGAATAGCGTAAAATACGAAATTAGTACCCTATTTTTGTGTTGAATCATTATTTTACTGTAAATTTAATGTCAATTTAAAATACAAAACGTAGACTATAGCAAGCAATTTATTGTGCTTAAAAAACTGATTAATTAAAGTTATTTTATTTGTTCAAATGACTCAAAATATATGTACCGAGTATTTTATTGTATAAAATTTATCAAAATATACTATACGACAATGCAACTCATGAAAATAAAGAACCTATAAAACTATAAGTAGTTTTATGACTTTCTAATGGCTTTAAATACGAAATTAGTACCTTAACTTTTTGTTAAATCATTATTTTATTGTAAATTCAATGTAAATTTAAAATACAAAACGTAGACTATAGCAAGCAATTTATTGTGCATAAAAAATTGATTAATTAAGGTTATTTTATTAGTTAAAATGGCTCAAAATGTTTGTACCAAGTATTTTATTGTAGAAAAATAATGAAAATATACTATACGACAATGCAACTCATGAAAATAAGGAACCTATAAATAGTTTTATAACTTTTTAATAGCTTCAAATACGAATTAGTACCCTATTTTTTTGTTAAATCATTATTTTATTGTAAATTTAATGTCAATTTAAATTACAATAATGTAGACTATAGCAAGCAATTTATTGTGGTTAAAAATATTGATTATTTAAAGGTATTTTTTTAGTTAAAATGACTCAAAATGTATGTACCAAGTATTTTATTGTATAAAAATAACGAAAATATACTATACGACGATGCAACTCATCAAAATAAAGAACCTATAAGTAGTTTTATGACTTTTTAATAGCTTCAAATACAAAATTAGTACCGTATTGTTTTGTTAAATCATTATTTTGTTGTAAATTCAATGTCACTTTAAAATACAAAACGTAGACTATAGCAACCGATTTATTTTGCTTAAAAAAAGAGATTAATTAAAGTAATTTTATTAGTTAAAAGGATTCAAAATGTATGTACCAAGTATTTTATTGTATAAAAGTTATCAAAATATACTATACGACAATACAACTCATGAAAATAAAGAACCTATAAGTAGTTTTATGACTTTTTAAAAGCTTCAAATAAGAAATTACTACCCTATTTTTTCTGTTAAATCATTATTTTATTGCAAATTGAATGTCAATTTAAAAGACAAAATGTAGACTATAGCAAGCAATTTATTGTGCCTAAAAAATTGATCAATTAAGGTTATTTTATTAGTTAAAATGATTCAAAATGTATGTACCAAGTGTTTTATTGTATAAAATATATCAAAATATACTATACGACAATGCAACTCATGAAAATAAAGAACCTATAAGTAGTTTTATGACTTTTTAATAGCTTAAAATAAGAAAATACTACCCGTTTTTTTTGTTAAATCATTACCTTATTGTAAATTGAATGTCAATTTAAAATAGAAAACGTAGACTATAGCAAGCCATTTATTGTGGTTAAAAATTTGGTTAATTAAAGTTATTTTATTAGTTAAAATGATTCAAAATGTATGTACCAAGGTTTTTACTGTATAAAAGTTATCAAAATATACTTTACGACAATGCAACTCTTGAAAATAAAGAACCTATAAGTAATTTTATGACTTTTTAATAGCTTAAAATACGAAATTACTACCCTATTTTTTTGTTAAATCATTTTTTTATTGTAAATTGAATGTTAATTTAAAATACAAAACGTAGACTATAGCAAGCAATTTATTGTCCTTTAAAAAATTGATTAATTATAGTTATTTTATTTGTTGAAATGATTCAAAATGTATGTACCAAGTATTTTATTGTTTAAAAGTTATCAAAATAAACTATACGAAAATGCAACTCATCAAAAATAAAGAACCTATAAGTAGTTTTATGACTTTTTATTAGCTTAAAAAACGAAATTACTATCCCATTTCTTTGTTAAATTATTATTTTTTTGTAAATTCAACGTCAATTTAAAACACAAAACGTAAACTATAGCAAGCAATTTATTGTGCTTAAAAAAATTGATTAATTAAAGTTATTTTATTAGTTAAAATGACTCAAAATGTATGTACCAAGTATTTTATTGTATAAAAATAGTGAAAATATACTATACGACAATGCAACTTATGAAGATAAAGAACCTATAAGTAGTTTTATGAATTTGTAATAGCTTAAAATACGGAATTTGTACCCTATTTTTTTGTTAAATCATTATTTTATTGTAAATTTAATGTCAATTTAAAATACAAATTGTAGACTATAGCAAGCCATTTATTTTTCTTAAAAAAATAGATAAATAAAAAATATTTTATTAGTAAAAATAAATCAAAATGTATGTACCAAGTATTTTAATGTATAAAAATAATAAAAATATACTATACGATATTGTAACTCATGAAAATAAAGAACTTTTATGACTTTTGAATAGCGTAAAATACGAAATTAGTACCCTATTTTTGTGTTGAATCATTATTTTACTGTAAATTTAATGTCAATTTAAAATACAAAACGTAGACTATAGAGCAAGCAATTTATTGTGCTTAAAAAAATGATTAATTAAAGTTATTTTATTTGTTCAAATGACTCAAAATATATGTACCGAGTATTTTATTGTATAAAATTTATCAAAATATACTATACGACAATGCAACTCTTGAAAATAAAGAACCTATAAGTAATTTTATGACTTTTTAATAGCTTAAAATACGAAATTACTACCCTATTTTTTTGTTAAATCATTTTTTTATTGTAAATTGAATGTCAATTTAAAATACAAAACGTAGACTATAGCAAGCAATTTATTGTCCTTTAAAAAAATTGATTAATTAAACTTTTTTTATTAGTTAAAATGACTCAAAATGTATGTACCAAGTATTTTATTGTATAAAAGTTATCAAAATATACTTGACGACAATGCAACTCATGAAAATAAAGAACCTATAAGTAGTTTTTTGACTTCTTAATAGCTGCACATACGAAATTAGTACCCTATTTTTTTGTTAAATAATTATTTTATTGTAAATTGAATGTCAATTTAAAATACAAAACCTAGGCTATAGCAAGCAATTTGTTGTGCTTAAAAAAATTGATTAATTAAAGTTATTTTATTAGTTAAAATGACTCGAAATGTATGTACCAAGTATTTTGTTGTATAAAAATAATGAAAATATGCTATACGACAATGCAACACATGAAAATAAAGAACCTATAAGTAGTTTTATGATTTTTTAAAAGCATAAAATACGAAATTAGTACCCTATTTTTTTATTAAATCATTATTTTATTGTAAATTGAATGTCAATTTAAAATACAAAATGTAGACTATTGCAAGCAATTTATTGTGCTTAAAAAAATTGATAAATTAAAGTTTTTTTATTAGTTAAAATGACTCAAAATGTATGTACTAAGTATTTTATTGTATAGAAGTTATCAAAATATACTTGACGACAATGCAACTCATGAAAATAAAGAACCTATAAGTAATTTTTTGACTTCTTAATAGCTGCACATACGAAATTAGTACCCTATTTTCTTGTTAAATAATTATTTTATTGTAAATTGAATGTGAATTTAAAATACAAAACATAGGCTATAGCAAGCAATTTGTTGTGCTTAAAAAAATTGATTAATTAGAGTTATTTTATTAGTTAAAATGACTCGAAATGTATGTACCAAGTATTTTATTGTATAAAAGTTATCAAAATATACTATACGACAATCCAACTCATGAAAATAAAGAACCTATAAGTAGTTTTATGACTTTTTAATAGATTCAAATACGCAATTAGTACCCTATTTTTTTTTTTAAATCATTATTTTGTTGCAAATTGAATGTCAATTTAAAATACAAAACGTAGACTAAAGTAAGCGATTTCTTGTGCTTAAAAAAAGATATTAATAAAAGTAATTTTATTAGTTAAAATGATTCAAAATGTATGTACCAAGTATTTTATTGTATAAAAGTTATCAAATTATACTATACGACAATGCAACTCATGAAAATAAAGAACCTATAAGTAGTTTTATGACCTTCTAATATCTTCAAATACGAAATTAGTACCCTAATTTTTTGTTAAATCATTATTTTACTGTAAATTTAATGTCACTTTAAAATACAAAACGTAGACTATAGCAAGCAATTTATTGTGCTTAAAAAAATTTATTAATTAAACTAATTTTATTAGTTAAAATCACTCAAAATGTATGTATCAAGTATTTTTTTTGTAGAAAAATAATGAAAATATACTATACGACAATGCAATTCATTAAAATGAAGAACCTATAAGTAGTTTTATGACTTTGTAATAGCTTAAAATACGAAATTAGTACCCTAATTTTTTGTTAAATCATTATTTTATTGTAAATTGAATGTCAATTTAAAATACAAAACGCAGACTATATTAAGGAATTTATTGTGCTTAAAAAAATTGATTAATTAAAGTTATTTTATTTGTTAAAATGACTCAAAATGTTTGTACGAATTATTTTATTGTGTAAAAATAATGAAAATATACAATACGACATTGCACCTCCTGAAAATAAAAAAATTACAAGTAGTTTTATGAATTTCTAATAGCTTAAAATATGAAATTAGTACCCTATTTTTTTGTTAAATCATTATTTTATTGTAAATTTAATGTCATTTTAAAATACAAAACGTAGACTATAGCAATATTAATTGATGTTATTTTTTTAGTTAATATGATTCAAATTGTATGTACCAAGCATTTTATTGTTTAAAAGTTATCAAAATATACTATACGGCAATGCAACTCATGAAAATCAATAACCTATAAGTAGTTTTATAACTTTTTAATAGCTTCAAATACGAATTTACTACCTTATTTTTTTGTTGAATCATTATTTTATTGTAAATTGAATGTCAATTTAAAATACAAAACGTACACTGTAGCAAGCAATTTATTGTGCTTAAAAAATTGATTAATTGAGGTTATTTTATTTGTTAAAATGACTCAAAATGTATGTACCAAGTATTTTATTGTATAAAATTTACCAAAATATACTATACGACAATGCAACTCATGAAAATAAAGACCCTATATGTAGTTTTGTGACTTTTTAATAGCTTCAAATACGAAATTACTACACTATTCTTTTGTTAAATCATTATTTTATTGTAAATTGAATGTCAATCTATAATAAAAAACGTAGACTATAGCAAGCAATTTATTGTGCTTAAAAAATTGCTTAATTAAAGTGATTTTATTATTTAAAATGTCGCAACATGTATGTACCAAGTATTTTATTGTATAAAAATAATGAAAATATACTATACGACAATGCAATTCATCAAAATCAAGAACCTATATATAGTGTTATGACTTTTTAATAGATTAAAATACGAAATTAGTACCCTATTTTTTTGTTAAATCATTATTTTATTGTAAATTTAATGTCAGTTTAAAATACAAAACGTAGACTATACCAAGCAATTTATTGTGCTTGAAAAAATATATTAATTAAAGTTATTTTATTAGTTAAAATGATTCATAAAGTATGTACCAAGTATTTTATTGCATAAAAGTTATTAAAAATATACTATACGATAATGCAACTTGTGAAATTATGACTTTTTAATAGCTTAAAATACAAAATTAGTACACTATTTTTTGTTAAATCATTATTTTATTGTAGATTGAATGTCAATTTAAAATACAAAACGTAGACTATAGCAAGCAATTTATTGTGCTTAAAAAAACTGATTAATTAAAGTTATTTTATTATTTAAAATGACTCAACATGTATGTACCAAGTATTTTATTGTATAAAAATAATGAAAATATACTATGCAACAATGCAACTCATCCAAATGAAGAACCTATAACTAATGTTATGACTTTTTAATAGATTAAAATACGAAATTAGTACCCTATTTTTTTGTTAAATCATTATTTTATTGTAAATTTAATGTAAGTTTAAAATAAAAAACGTAGACTATACCAAGCAATTTATTGTGCTTGAAAAAATATATTAATTAAAGTTATTTTATTAGTTAAAATGATTGATAAAGTATGTACCAAGTATTTTATTGCATAAAAGTTATTAAAATATACTATACGATAATGCAACTTGTGAAATTATGACTTTTTAATAGCTTAAAATACATAATTGGTACACTATTTTTTTGTTAAATCATTATTTTATTGTAGATTGAATGTCAATTTAAAATACAAAACGTAGACTATAGCAAGCAATTTATTGTGCTTAAAAAAACTGATTAATTAAAGTTATTTTATTATTTAAAATGACTCAACATGTATGTACCAAGTATTTTATTGTATAAAAATAATGAAAATATACTATACAACAATGCAACTCATCAAAATGAAGAACCTATAAGTAGTTTTATGACTTTTTAATAGCTTCAAATAAGAAATTACTACCCTATTTTTTTGTTAAATCATTATTTTATTGTAAATTTAATATCACTTTAAAATACAAAACGTAGATTATAGCAAGCAACTTATTGTGCTTAAAAAAATGATTAATTAAAGTTATTTAATTAGTTAAATTGACTGAAAATGTATGTACCAAGTAATTTATTGTATAAAAATAATGTAAACATACTATACGACATTGCAACTCATGAACATAAAGAACCTATAAGTAGGTTTATGAATTTGTAATAGCTTAAAATACGAAATTTGTACCTAATTTTTTTGTCAAATAATTATGTTATTGTAAATTTAATGTCATTTTAAAATACAAACTATAGACTATAGCAAGCAATTTTCTTTGCTTAAAAAAATAGATTAATTAAAGTTATTTTATTAGTTAAAATGGCTCAACATGTATGTACCAAGTATTTTATTGTATAAAAGTTATCAAAATATACTATACGACAATGCAACTCATGGAAATAAAGAACCTATAAGTAGTTTTATAACTTTTTCATAGTTTCAAATACGGAATTACTACCCCATTTTTCTGTTAAATCATTATTTTATTGTATACTTAAAGTTAGTTTACACTACAAACTGTAGATTATAGCAAGCAATTTTTTTTGCTTAAAAAAATAGATTAATTAAAGTTATTTTATTAGTTAAAATGACTCAAAATGTATGTACCAAGTATTTTATTGTATAAAAGTTATCAAAATATACTATACGACAATGCAACTCATGGAAATAAAGAACCTATAAGTAGTTTTATAACTTTTTCATAGTTTCAAATACGGAATTACTACCCTATTTTTTTGGTTAAATCATTATTTTATTGTAAATTTAATGTCAATTTAAAATACAAAACGTAGACTATAGGAAGCAATCTATTTTGCTTAAAAAAATAGATTAATTGAAGTTATATTATCAGTGAAAATGACTCAAAATGTATGTACCAAGTATTTTATTATATAAAAGTTATCAAAATATACTATACGACAACGCAACTCATGAAAATATAGAACCTATAAGTAGTTTTATGACTTTTTGATAGCTTCAAATACGAATTAGTACCCTATTTTTTTGTTAAATCATTATTTTATTGTAAATTTAATGTCACTTTAAAATACAAAACGTATACTATAGCAAGCAATTTATTGTGCTTAGAAAAATTGATTAATTAAAGTTATTTTATTGGTTAAAATGACTCAAAATATATGTACCAAGTTTTTTATTGTACAAAATTTATCAAAATACACTATACGACAATGCAACTCATGAAAATAAAGAACCTATATGTAGTTTTATGACTTTTTAATAGCCTCAAATACGAAATTACTACCCTATTTTTTTGTTCAGTCATTATTTTATTGTAAATTGAATGTCAATTTAAAATAAAAAAGGTAGACTATAGCGAGCAATTTATTCTGCTAAATTGATTAATTAAAGTTATTTTATTAGTTAAAATGATACAAAATGTATGGACCATGCATTTTATTGTATAAAAATTATGAAAACATACTATACGACAATGAAAGTCAAGAAAATAAAGAAACTATAAGTAGTTTTATGACTTTTTAATACCTTCAAAGCGGAAATTAGTACCCTATTTCTTTGTTAAACCATTATTTTATTGTAAATTAAATGTCACTTTAAAATACAAAACGTAGACTATAGAAAGCAATTTATTGTGCTTAAAAAAAGAGATTACTTAAAGTTATTTTATAAGTTAATTTGATTTGAAATGTATGTACCAAGTATTTTATTGTATAAAAGTTATCAAACTATACTTTACGACAATGCAACTCATGAAAATGAAGAACCTATAAGTTGTTTTAAGACTTTTTAAAAGATTCAAATACGAAATTACTACCCTATTTTTTTGTTAAATCATTATATTATTGTAAATTTAATGTCATTTTAAAATACAAAACGTCGACTATAGCAAGCAATTTATTGTGCTTAAAAAAATAAATTAATTAAATTTATTTTATTAGTTATAATGACTCAAAATGTATGTGCCATGTATTTTATTGTATAAACGTTATCAAAATATACTGTACGACAATGCAACTCATGAAAATAAAGAACCTATAAGTAGTGTTATGACTTTTTAATAGATTAAAATACGAAATTAGTACCCTATTTTTTTGTTAAATCAATATTTTATTGTATATTTAGTGTTAGTTTATTTACAAACAGTAGAGTATAGCAAGCAATTGATTTTGCTTAAAAAAAATAGAATAATTAAAGTTATTTTATTAGTTAAAATGACTCAAAATGTATGCACCAAGTATTTTATTGTATAAAAGTTATGAAAATATACTATACGACAATGCAACTCATGAAAATGAAGAACCTATAAGTAGTTTTATGACTTTTTAATAGCTTCAAATAAGAAATTACTACCCTATTTTTTTGTTAAATCATTATTTTATTGTAAATTTAATGTCAATTTAAAATACAAAACGTAGACTATAGCAAGCAATTTATTGTGCTTAAAAAAATCAATTAATTAAATTTATTTTATAGTTAAAATGACTCAAAATGTATGTGCCATGTATTTTATTGTATAAACGTCATCAAAATATTTTGTACGACAATGCAACTCATGAAAATAAAAAACCTATAAATACTTTTATGACTTTTTAATACTTTCAAAGAAGAAATTAGTACCCTATTTTATTGTAAATTGAATGTCAATTTAAAATGCAAAACGTAGAGTATAGCAAGCAATTTATTGTGCTTAAAAAATAGATTAATTAAAGTTATTTTAGTAGTAAAAATGATTCAAAATGTATGTACCAAGTATTTTATTGTCTAAAAGTTACCAAAATATACTATAGGACAATAGAACTCATGAAAATAAAGAACCTATAAGTAGTTTTATGACTTTTTAATACCTTCAAAGATGAAATTAGTACCCTATTTTTTTGTTAAATCATTATTTTATTGTAAATTTATTGTCAAATTAAAATAAAAAACGTAGACTATAGCAAGCAATTTATTGTGCGTAAAAAAATAGATTAATTAAAGTTATTTTATTAGTTAATATGATTCAAAATGTATGTACCAAGTATTTTATTGTATAAAAGTTATCAAAATATACTATACGACAATGCAACTCATGAAAATAAAGAACCTATAAGTAGTTTTATAACCTTTTCAGTGTTTCAAATACGGAATTACTACCCTATTTTTTTGTTAAATCATTATTTTATCGTAAATTTAATGTCCATTTAAAATACAAAACGTAGACTATAGCAAGCAATTTATTTAGCTTAAAAAAATAGATTAATTGAAGTTATTTTATTAGTTAAAATGACTCAAAATGTATGTACCTTGTATTTTATTGTATTAAAGTTATCAAAATATACTATACTACAATGCAACTCATGAAAATAAAGAACCTATAAGTAGTTTTATGACATTTTAATAGCTTAAAATACCAAATTACTACCCTATTTTTTTGTTAAATCATTATTTTATTGTGAATTGAATGTCAATTTAAAATACAAAGCATACGCTATAGCAAGCAATTTTTTGTGCTTCAAAAATAGATTAATTAAAGTTATTTTATTAGTTAAAAAGACTCAAAATGTATGTACCATGTATTTTATTGTATAAAACTTATCAAAATACACTATACGACAATGCAAGTCATGAAAATAAAGAACCTATAAGTAATTTTATGTCTTTTTAATAGCTTCAAATAAGAAATTACTACACTATTTTTTTGTTAAATCATTATTTTATTGTAAATTGAATGTCAATTTAAAATACAAAACGTACACTATAGTAAGCAAGTTATTGTGCGTAAGAAAATAGATTAATTAAAGTTATTTTTTTAGTTAAAATGAGTCAAAATGTATGTACCAAGTATTTTATTGTATAAAAATAATGAAAATATACTATACGACAATGCAACTCCTGAACATAAAGAACCTATAAGTAAGTTTATGAATTTGTAATAGCTTAAAATACGAAATTTGTACCCAATTTTTTTGTTAAATAATTATGTTAATGTAAACTTAAAGTCAATTTAAAATACAAACTGTAGACTATAGCAAGCAATTTATTATGCTTAAAAAAATAGATTAATTAAAGTTATTTTATTTGTTAAAATGACTCAAAATGTATGTACCTTGTATTTTATTGTATAAAAGTTATCAAAATATACTATACTACAATGCAATTAATGAAAATAAAGAACCTATAAGTACTTTTATGACATTTTAATTGCTTAAATTACCAAATTACTACCTTATTTTTTTTGTTAAATCATTATTTTATTGTGAATTGAATGTCAATTTAAAATACAAACCGTACACTATAGCAAGCAATTTATTGTGCTTAAAAAATTGATTAATTAAAGTTATTTTATTAGTTAAAAAGACTCAAAATGTATGTACCATGTATTTTATTGTATAAAAGTTATCAAAATATACTATACTACAATGCAACTCATGAAAATAAAGAACCTATAAGTAATTTTATGACATTTTAATAGCTTCAAATAAGAAATCACTACCATATTTTTTTGTTAAATCATTATTTTATTGTAAATTGAATGTCAATTTAAAATACAAAACAAACACTATTGCAAGAAAGTTATTGTGCTTAAAAAAAATAGATTAATTAAAGTTATTTTATTAGTTAAAATACGTTAAAATGTATGTACCAAGTATTTTAATGTATGAAAATAATGAAAATATACTATACGACAATGCAACTCATGAACATAAAGAACGTATAAGTAGGTTTATGAATTTCTAATAGCTTAAAATACGAAAATTGTCCCCAATTTTTTTGTTAAATAATTATGTTATTGTAAATTTAATGTCAATTTAAAATACAAACTGTAGACTATAGTAAGCAATTTATTGTGCTTAAAAAATAGATTAACTAAAGTTATTTTATTAGTTAAAATGGCTCAACATGTATTTACCAAGTATTTTATTGTATAAAAATAATGGAAATATACTATACGACAATGCAACTCATGAAAATAAAGAACCTATAAGTAGTGTTATGACTTTTTAATAGATTAAAATACGAAATTCATCAATATTTTTTAGTTAAATCATTATTTTTTTGTATATTTAATGTTAGTTTATACTACAAACTGTAGACTATAGCAAGCAATTTATTTTCCTTAAAAAATAGATTAATTAAAGTTATTTTTTTAGTTAAAATGAGTCAAAATGTATGTACCAAGTATTTTAGTGTATAAAGGTTATCAAAATATACTATACAATAATGCAACTCATGAAAATATAGAACCTATAAGTAGTTTTATGACTTTTTTATAGCTTCAAATACGAATTAGTACACTATTTTTTTGCTAAATCATTATTTTATTGTAAATTTAATGTCACTTTAATATACAAAACGTATACTATAGCAAGCAATTTATTGTGCTTAAAAAAATTGATTAATTAAAGTTATTTTATTTGTTAAAATGACTCAAAATATATGTTACAAGTTTTTTATTGTATAAAATTAATCAAAATACACTATACGACAATGCAACTCATGAAAATAAAGAACCTATATGTAGTTTTATGACTTTTTAATAGCTTCAAATACGAAATTACTACCCTGTTTTTTTGTTAAATCATGATTGTATTGTAAATTGAATGTCAATTTAAAATACAAAACGTAGACTATAGCAAGCAATTTATTCTGCTTAAAAAATTGATTAATTAAAGTTATTTTAATAGTTAAAATGGCTAAAGATGTATGTACCAAGTATTTTAGTGTATAAAAATATTGGAAATATACTATACGACAATGCAACTCATGAAAATAAATAACCTATAAGTAGTGTTATGACTTTTTAATACATTAAAATACGAAATTAGTACCCTATTTTTTTGTTAAATCATTATTTTCTTGTATATTTTATGTTAGTTTATACTACAAACAGTAGACTATAGCAAGCAATTTATTTTCCTTAAAAAATAGATTAATTAAAGTTATTTTATTAGTTAAAATGACTCAAAATGTATGTACCAAGTATTTTATTGTATAAAAGTTATCAAAATATACTATACGACAATGCAACTCATGAAAATATAGAACCTATAAGTAATTTTATGACTTTTTAATACCTTCAAAGACGAAATTAGTACCCTATTTTTTTGTTAAATCATTATTTTATTGTAAATTTAACTTTAAAATACAAAACGTAGACTATAGAAAGCAATTTATTGTGCTTAAAAAAATAGATTAGTTGAAGCTATTTTATTACTTAATATGATTCAAAATGTATGTACCAAGTATTGCATTGTATAAAAGTTATCAAAATATAAAATACGACAACGCAACTCATGAAAATAAAGAACCTATAAGTAGTTTTATGACTTTTTAATAGTTTCAAATACGAAATAACTACCTTATTTTTTTGTTAAATCATTATATTATTGTAAATTTAATGTCAATTTAAAATACAAAACGTAGACTTTAGCAAGGAATTTATTGTGCTTAAAAAATAGATTAATTAAATTTGTTTTATTTGTTAAAATGACTCAAAATGTATGTACCATGTATTTTATTGTATAATAGTTATCAAAATATACTATACGACAATGCAGCTCATGAAAATAAAAAACCTATAAGTAGTTTAATTTTTATTAATACCTTGAAAGACGAAATTAGAACCCTATTTTTGTGTTTAATCATTATTTTATCGTAAATTTAATGTCACTTTAAAATACAAAACGTAGACTATAGCAAGCAATTTATTGTGCTTAAAAAATAAATTAATTAAAGTTATTTTATTAGTTAAAAAGACTTAAAATGTATGTACCATGTATTTTATTGTATAAAAGGTATCAAAATATACTATACGACAATGCAACTCATGAAAATAAAGAACCTATAAGTAGTTTTATTACTTATTAATAGTTTCAAATACGGAATTACTACCCTATTTTTTTGTTAAATCATTATTTTATCGTAAATTTAATGTCAATTTAAAATACAAAACGTAGACTATAGCAAGCAATTTATTTTGCTTAAGAAAATAGATTAATTAATGTTATTTTATTAGTTAAAATGACTCAAAATGTATGCACCTTGTATTTTATTGTATAAAAGTTATCAAAATATACTATACTACAATGCAACTCATGAAAATAAAGAATCTATAAGTTGTTTTATTACATTTTAATAGCTTAAAATACCAAATTACTACCCTATTTTTTTGTTAAATCATTATTTTATTGTGAAAGAAATGTCAATTTAAAATATAAAACGTAGACAATAGCAAGCAATTTATTGTGCTTAAAAAAAATAGATTAATTAAAGTTATTTTATTAGTTAAAAAGACTCAAAATGTATGTACCATGTGTTTTATTGTATAAAAGTTATCAAAATATACTATACAACAATGCAAGCCATGAAAATAAAGAACCTATAAGTAATTTTATGACTTTTTAATGGCTTCAAATAAGAAATTACTACCCTATTTTTTTGTTAAATCATTATTGTATTGCAAATTGAATGTCAATTTAAAATACAAAACGTACACTATAGCAAGCAAGTTATTGTGCTTAAAAAATAGATTAATTAAAGTTATTTTATTAGTTAAAATGAGTCAAAATATATGTACCGAGTATTTTATTGTAAAAAAATAATGAAAATATACTATACGACAATGCAACTCATGAACATAAAGAACCTATAAGTAGGTTTATGAATTTATAATAGCTTAAAATACGAAATTTGTACCCAATTTTTTTGTTAAATAATTATGTTTTTGTAAATTTAATGTCAATTTAAAATACAAACTGTAGACTATAGCAAGCAATTTATTGTACTTAAAAAAATAGATTAACTAAAGTTATTTTATTAGTTAAAATGGCTCAACATGTGTGTACCAAATATTTTATTGTATAAAAATAATGGAAATATACAATACGACAATGCAACTCATGAAAATAAATAACCTATAAGTAGTGTTATGACTTTGTAATAGATTAAAATACGAAATTGGTACCCTATTTTTTTGTCAAATCATTATTTTATAGTATATTTAATGTTAGTTTAAACAGCAAACAGTAGACTATAGCAAGCAATTTATTTTTCTTAAAAAAATAGATTAATTAAAGTTATTTTATTAGTTAAAATGAGTCAAAATGTATGTACCAAGTATTTTATTGTATAAAAGTTATCAAAATATACTATACGACAATGCAACTCATGAAAATATATAACCTATAAGTAGTTTTATGACTTTTTTAATGCTTCAAAAACGAATTAGTACCCTATTTTTTTGTTAAATCATTATTTTATTGTGAATTGAATGTCAATTTAAAATACAAACGTAGTCTATAGCAAGCAATTTATTCTGCTTAAAAAATTGATTAATTAGAGTTATTTTATTAGTTAAAATGACTCAAAATGTATGTACCAAGTATTTTATTGTATAAAAATAATGAAAATATACTATACGACAATGCAACTCACGAAAATGAAGAACCTATAAGTAGTTTTATGACTTTTTAATACCCTCAAAGACGAAATTAGTACCCTATTTTTATGTTAAATCATTATTTTATTGTAAATTTAACTTTAAAATACAAAATGTAGACTATAGAAAGCAATTTATTGTGCTTAAAAAAATAGATTAGTTAAAGTTATTTTATTACTTAATTTGATTCAAAATGTATGTACCAAGTATTGTATTGTTTAAAAGTTATCAAAATATACTATATGACAATGCAACTCATGAAAATAAAGAACCTATAAGTAGTTTTATGACTTTTTAATAACTTCAAATACGAAATTAGGACCCTATTTTTGTGTTAAATCATTTTTTTATTGTAAATTTAATGTCACTTTAAAATACAAAACCTAGACTATAGCAAACAATTTATTGTGCTTAAAAAACTGATTAATTAAAGTTATTTTATTAGTTAAAATGATTCAAAAACTTTGTACCAAGTGTTTTATTGTATAAAATTTATGAAAATATACTATACGATAATGCAACTCCTGAGAATAAAGAACCTATAAGTAGTTTTATGACTTTTTTATAGTTTCAAATACGAAATAACTACATTATTTTTTTGTTAAATCATTATATTATGGTAAATTTAATGTCAATTTAAAATACAAAACATAGACTATAGCAAGCTATTTATTATGCTTAAAAAATAGATTAATTAAATTTGCTTTATTTGTTAAAATGACTCAAAATGTATGTACCGTGTATTTTATTGTATAAAAGTTATCAAAATATACTATACGACAATGCAGCACATGAAAAAAAAACCTATAAGTAGTTTAATTTTTATTAATACCTTCAAAGACGAAATTAGAACCCTATTTTTGTGTTAAAACATTATTTTATTGTAAATTTAATGTCACTTTAAAATACAAAACGTAGACTATATGCAAGCAATTTATTGTGCTGAAAAAAATTGATTAATTAAAGTTATTTTATTAGTTAATATGATTCAAAATGTATGTACCAAGTATTGTATTGTATAAAAGTTATCAAAATATACTTTACGACAAAGCAACTCATAAGAACAAAGAACCTATAAGTAGTTTTATGACTTTTTAATAGTTTCAAATAAGAAATTACTACCCTATTATTGTGTTAAATCATTATTTTATTGTAAATTGAATGTCAATTTAAAATACAAAACGTAGACTAGAGGAAGCAATTTATTGTGCTTAAAAACATAGATTAATTAAAGTTATTTTATTAGTTAAAATGAATCAAAATGTATGTACCAAGTATTTTATTATATAAAATCTATCAAAATATACTTTACGACAATGCAACTCATGAAAATAAAGAACCTACACGTAGTTTTATGACTTTTTCATAGTTTCAAATACGGAATTACTACCCTATTTTTGTGTTAAATCATTATTTTATTGTAAATTTAATGTCACTTTAAAATACAAAACGTACATTATAGCAAGCAATTTATTGTGCTTAAAAAAATAGATTAATTAAAGTTATTTTATTAGTTAAAATGACTCAAAATGTATGTACCAAGTATTTTATTGTATAAAAGGTATCAAAATATACTATACGACAATGCAACTCATGAAAATAAAGAACCTATAAGTAGTTTTATGACTTTTTA